>SNQN01010774.1:6827-20864 GCA_008642245.1 Bassia scoparia | reverse complement strand
CTTAAATTATTTACTTTAGCTTTCTAAGTGTTGGTTACACACGTTTAGACACGACAAGTTCAATTTGGTGCGTGAAAGGGCAATTTTTAGCCATTTTTGGTGTTTTCGAGCCTAAATTCTAGAAACGCAACCTATTGCTAGTTTATAAAGCTCCATCATGTCTTAAATTATTCACTTAAGCTTTCTAAGTGTTGGTTACACACGTTTAGACACGACAAGTTCAATTTGGTGCGTGAAAGGGCCATTTTTGGCCATTTTTGGTTTTCGAGCCTAAATTCTACAAACGCAACCTATTGCTAGTTTTTCAAGCACCATCATGTCTTTAATTATTCACTTAAGCTTTCAAAGGGTTGGTTACACACGTTTAGACACGACAAGTTCAATTTGGTGCGTGAAAGGGCCATTTTTGGTCATTTCGGGGTTTTCGAGCCTAAAATCTACAAACGCAACCTATTGCTAGTTTTTAAAGCTCCATCATGTCTTAAATTATTCACTTTAGCTTTCTAAGTGTTGGTTACACACGTTTAGACACGACAAGTTTAATTTGGTGCGTGAAAGGGCAATTTTTAGCCATTTTTTGTGTTTTCGAGCCTAAATTCTACAAACGCAGCCTATTGCTAGTTTTTAAAGCACCATCATGTCTTTAATTATTCACTTAAGCTTTCTAAGTGTTGGTTACACACGTTTAGACACGACAAGTTCAATTTGGTGCGTGAAAGGGCCATTTTTGGTCATTTTGGGGTTTTCGAGCCTAAATTCTACAAACGCAACCTATTGCTAATTTTTAAAGCTCCACTATGTCTTAAATTATTCACTTTAGCTTTCTAAGTGTTGGTTACAAACGTCAAGACACGACAAGTTCGATTTGGGGCGTGAAAGGGCCATTTTTGGCCATTTTTGGGATTTTCGATCCTAAATTCTACAAACGCAACCTATTGCTAGTTTTTAAAGCTTCATCATGTCTTAAATTATTCAATTAAGCTTTCTAAGTGTTGGTTACACACGTTTAGACACGACAAGTTCAATTTGGTGCGTGAAAGGGCTATTTTTAACCATTTTCAGGGTTTTCGAGCCTAAATTCTACAAACGCAACTTATTGCTAGTTTTTTAAAGCTCCATCATGTCTTAAATTATTCACTTAAGCTTTCTAAGTGTTGGTTACACACGTCAAGACACGACAAGTTCGATTTGGGGCGTGAAAGGGCCATTTTTGGGGTTTTCGAGCCTAAATTCTACAAACGCAACCTATTGCTAGTTTTTAAAGCTCCATCATGTCTTAAATTATTCGCTTTCGCTTTCTAAGCATTGATTATACACATTTAGACACAACAAGTTCAATTTGGTGCGTGAAAGGGCCATTTTTGGCCATTTATGGGGTTTTCGAGCCTAAATTCTACAAACGCAACCTATTGCTAGTTTTTAAAGCTTCATCATGTCTTAAATTATTCACTTTAGCTTTCTAAGTGTTGGTTACACACGTTTAGACACGACAAGTTCAATTTGGTGCGTGAAAGGGACATTTTTTGCCATTTTTGGGGTTTTCGAGCCTAAATTCTTCAAACGCAACTTGTTGCTAGTTTTTAAAGCACCATCATGTCTTAAATTATTCACTTAAGCTTAGTAAGTGTTGGTTACACACGTTTAGACACGACAAGTTCAGTTTGGTGCGTGAAAGGGCCATTTTTTGCCATTTTTGCGGTTTTCGAGCCTAAATTCTACAAACGCAACCTATTGCTAGTTTTTAAAGCTCCATCATGTCTTAAATTATTCACTTAAGATTTCTAAGTGTTGTTTACACACGTTTAGATACGACAAGTTCAATTTGGTACGTGAAAGGGCCATTTTTGGCCATTTTTGGGGTTTTCAAGCCTAAATTCTACAAACGCAACCTATTACTAATTTTTAAAGCTCCATCATGTCTTAAATTATTCACTTTAGCTTTCTAAGTGTTGGTTACACACGTCAAGACACGACAAGTTCGATTTGGGGCGTGAAAGGGCCATTTTTGGCCATTTTTGGGGTTTTCGATCCTAAATTCTACAAGCGCAACCTATTGCTAGTTTTTAAAGCTTCATCATGTCTTAAATTATTTACTTTAGCTTTCTAAGTGTTGGTTACACACGTTTAGACACGACAAGTTCAATTTGGTGCGTGAAAGGGCAATTTTTAGCCATTTTTGGTGTTTTCGAGCCTAAATTCTAGAAACGCAACCTATTGCTAGTTTATAAAGCTCCATCATGTCTTAAATTATTCACTTAAGCTTTCTAAGTGTTGGTTACACACGTTTAGACACGACAAGTTCAATTTGATGCGTGAAAGGGCCATTTTTTGCCATTTTTGGGTTTTTCGAGCCTAAATTCTACAAACGCAACCTATTGCTAGTTTTTCAAGCACCATCATGTCTTTAATTATTCACTTAAGCTTTCAAAGGGTTGGTTACACACGTTTAGACACGACAAGTTCAATTTGGTGCGTGAAAGGGCCATTTTTGGTCATTTCGGGGTTTTCGAGCCTAAAATCTACAAACGCAACCTATTGCTAGTTTTTAAAGCTCCATCATGTCTTAAATTATTCACTTTAGCTTTCTAAGTGTTGGTTACACACGTTTAGACACGACAAGTTTAATTTGGTGCGTGAAAGGGCAATTTTTAGCCATTTTTTGTGTTTTCGAGCCTAAATTCTACAAACGCAGCCTATTGCTAGTTTTTAAAGCACCATCATGTCTTTAATTATTCACTTAAGCTTTCTAAGTGTTGGTTACACACGTTTAGACACGACAAGTTCAATTTGGTGCGTGAAAGGGCCATTTTTGGTCATTTTGGGGTTTTCGAGCCTAAATTCTACAAACGCAACCTATTGCTAATTTTTAAAGCTCCACTATGTCTTAAATTATTCACTTTAGCTTTCTAAGTGTTGGTTACAAACGTCAAGACACGACAAGTTCGATTTGGGGCGTGAAAGGGCCATTTTTGGCCATTTTTGGGATTTTCGATCCTAAATTCTACAAACGCAACCTATTGCTAGTTTTTAAAGCTTCATCATGTCTTAAATTATTCAATTAAGCTTTCTAAGTGTTGGTTACACACGTTTAGACACGACAAGTTCAATTTGGTGCGTGAAAGGGCTATTTTTAACCATTTTCAGGGTTTTCGAGCCTAAATTCTACAAACGCAACCTATTGCTAGTTTTTAAAGCTCCATCATGTCTTAAATTATTCACTTAAGCTTTCTAAGTGTTGGTTACACACGTCTAGACACGACAAGTTCAATTTGGGGCGTGAAAGGGCCATTTTTGGGGTTTTCGAGCCTAAATTCTACAAACGCAACCTATTGCTAGTTTTTAAAGCTCCATCATGTCTTAAATTATTCGCTTTCGCTTTCTAAGCATTGATTATACACATTTAGACACAACAAGTTCAATTTGGTGCGTGAAAGGGCCATTTTTGGCCATTTATGGGGTTTTCGAGCCTAAATTCTACAAACGCAACCTATTGCTAGTTTTTAAAGCTTCATCATGTCTTAAATTATTCACTTTAGCTTTCTAAGTGTTGGTTACACACGTTTAGACACGACAAGTTCAATTTGGTGCGTGAAAGGGACATTTTTTGCCATTTTTGGGGTTTTCGAGCCTAAATTCTTCAAACGCAACCTGTTGCTAGTTTTTAAAGCACCATCATGTCTTAAATTATTCACTTAAGCTTAGTAAGTGTTGGTTACACACGTTTAGACACGACAAGTTCAGTTTGGTGCGTGAAAGGGCCATTTTTTGCCATTTTTGCGGTTTTCGAGCCTAAATTCTACAAACGCAACCTATTGCTAGTTTTTAAAGCTCCATCATGTCTTAAATTATTCACTTAAGATTTCTAAGTGTTGTTTACACACGTTTAGATACGACAAGTTCAATTTGGTACGTGAAAGGGCCATTTTTAACCATTTTCAGGGTTTTCGAGCCTAAATTCTACAAACGCAACTTATTGCTAGTTTTTAAAGCTCCATCATGTCTTAAATTATTCACTTAAGCTTTCTAAGTGTTGGTTACACACGTCTAGACACGACAAGTTCAATTTGGGGCGTGAAAGGGCATGGCCATTTTTGGGGTTTTCGAGCCTAAATTCTACAAACGCAACCTATTGCTAGTTTTTAAAGCTCCATCATGTCTTAAATTATTCACTTTAGCTTTCTAAGTGTTGGTTACACACGTTTAGACACGACAAGTTCAATTTGGTGCGTGAAAGGGCAATTTTTAGCCATTTTTGGTGTTTTCGAGCCTAAATTCTAGAAACGCAACCTATTGCTAGTTTATAAAGCTCCATCATGTCTTAAATTATTCACTTAAGCTTTCTAAGTGTTGGTTACACACATTTAGACACGACAAGTTCAATTTGATGCGTGAAAGGGCCATTTTTTGCCATTTTTGGGTTTTTCGAGCCTAAATTCTACAAACGCAACCTATTGCTAGTTTTTCAAGCACCATCATGTCTTTAATTATTCACTTAAGCTTTCAAAGGGTTGGTTACACACGTTTAGACACGACAAGTTCAATTTTGGGTGCGTGAAAGGGCCATTTTTGGCCAATTTTGGGGTTTTCGAGCCTAAATTCTACAAACGCAACCTATTGCTAGTTTTTAAAGCTCCATCATGTCTTAAATTATTCACTTTAGCTTTCTAAGTGTTGGTTACACACGTTTAGACACGACAAGTTTAATTTGGTGCGTGAAAGGGCAATTTTTAGCCATTTTTTGTGTTTTCGAGCCTAAATTCTACAAACGCAGCCTATTGCTAGTTTTTAAAGCACCATCATGTCTTTAATTATTCACTTAAGCTTTCTAAGTGTTGGTTACACACGTTTAGACACGACAAGTTCAATTTGGTGCGTGAAAGGGCCATTTTTGGTCATTTTGGGGTTTTCGAGCCTAAATTCTACAAACGCAACCTATTGCTAATTTTTAAAGCTCCACTATGTCTTAAATTATTCACTTTAGCTTTCTAAGTGTTGGTTACAAACGTCAAGACACGACAAGTTCGATTTGGGGCGTGAAAGGGCCATTTTTGGCCATTTTTGGGATTTTCGATCCTAAATTCTACAAACGCAACCTATTGCTAGTTTTTAAAGCTTCATCATGTCTTAAATTATTCAATTAAGCTTTCTAAGTGTTGGTTACACACGTTTAGACACGACAAGTTCAATTTGGTGCGTGAAAGGGCCATTTTTGGCCATTTTTGGGGTTTTCGAGCCTAAATTCTACAAACGCAACCTATTGCTAGTTTTTTAAAGCTCCATCATGTCTTAAATTATTCACTTAAGCTTTCTAAGTGTTGGTTACACACGTCAAGACACGACAAGTTCGATTTGGGGCGTGAAAGGGCCATTTTTGGGGTTTTCGAGCCTAAATTCTACAAACGCAACCTATTGCTAGTTTTTAAAGCTCCATCATGTCTTAAATTATTCGCTTTCGCTTTCTAAGCATTGATTATACACATTTAGACACAACAAGTTCAATTTGGTGCGTGAAAGGGCCATTTTTGGCCATTTTTGGGGTTTTCGAGCCTAAATTCTACAAACGCAACCTATTGCTAGTTTTTAAAGCTTCATCATGTCTTAAATTATTCACTTTAGCTTTCTAAGTGTTGGTTACACACGTTTAGACACGACAAGTTCAATTTGGTGCGTGAAAGGGACATTTTTTGCCATTTTTGGGGTTTTCGAGCCTAAATTCTTCAAACGCAACCTGTTGCTAGTTTTTAAAGCACCATCATGTCTTAAATTATTCACTTAAGCTTTGTAAGTGTTGGTTACACACGTTTAGACACGACAAGTTCAAGTTTGGTGCGTGAAAGGGCCATTTTTTTTGGGTTTTCGAGCCTAAATTCTACAAACGCAACCTATTGCTAGTTTTTAAAGCTCCATCATGTCTTAAATTATTCACTTAAGATTTCTAAGTGTTGTTTACACACGTTTAGATACGACAAGTTCAATTTGGTACGTGAAAGGGCCATTTTTGGCCATTTTTGGGGTTTTCAAGCCTAAATTCTACAAACGCAACCTATTACTAATTTTTAAAGCTCCATCATGTCTTAAATTATTCACTTTAGCTTTCTAAGTGTTGGTTACACACGTCAAGACACGACAAGTTCGATTTGGGGCGTGAAAGGGCCATTTTTGGGGTTTTCGAGCCTAAATTCTACAAACGCAACCTATTGCTAGTTTTTAAAGCTCCATCATGTCTTAAATTATTCGCTTTCGCTTTCTAAGCATTGATTATACACATTTAGACACAACAAGTTCAATTTGGTGCGTGAAAGGGCCATTTTTGGCCATTTATGGGGTTTTCGAGCCTAAATTCTACAAACGCAACCTATTGCTAGTTTTTAAAGCTTCATCATGTCTTAAATTATTCACTTTAGCTTTCTAAGTGTTGGTTACACACGTTTAGACACGACAAGTTCAATTTGGTGCGTGAAAGGGACATTTTTTGCCATTTTTGGGGTTTTCGAGCCTAAATTCTTCAAACGCAACCTGTTGCTAGTTTTTAAAGCACCATCATGTCTTAAATTATTCACTTAAGCTTAGTAAGTGTTGGTTACACACGTTTAGACACGACAAGTTCAGTTTGGTGCGTGAAAGGGCCATTTTTTGCCATTTTTGCGGTTTTCGAGCCTAAATTCTACAAACGCAACCTATTGCTAGTTTTTAAAGCTCCATCATGTCTTAAATTATTCACTTAAGATTTCTAAGTGTTGTTTACACACGTTTAGATACGACAAGTTCAATTTGGTACGTGAAAGGGCCATTTTTGGCCATTTTTGGGGTTTTCAAGCCTAAATTCTACAAACGCAACCTATTACTAATTTTTAAAGCTCCATCATGTCTTAAATTATTCACTTTAGCTTTCTAAGTGTTGGTTACACACGTCAAGACACGACAAGTTCGATTTGGGGCGTGAAAGGGCCATTTTTGGCCATTTTTGGGGTTTTCGATCCTAAATTCTACAAGCGCAACCTATTGCTAGTTTTTAAAGCTTCATCATGTCTTAAATTATTTACTTTAGCTTTCTAAGTGTTGGTTACACACGTTTAGACACGACAAGTTCAATTTGGTGCGTGAAAGGGCAATTTTTAGCCATTTTTGGTGTTTTCGAGCCTAAATTCTAGAAACGCAACCTATTGCTAGTTTATAAAGCTCCATCATGTCTTAAATTATTCACTTAAGCTTTCTAAGTGTTGGTTACACACGTTTAGACACGACAAGTTCAATTTGATGCGTGAAAGGGCCATTTTTTGCCATTTTTGGGTTTTTCGAGCCTAAATTCTACAAACGCAACCTATTGCTAGTTTTTCAAGCACCATCATGTCTTTAATTATTCACTTAAGCTTTCAAAGGGTTGGTTACACACGTTTAGACACGACAAGTTCAATTTGGTGCGTGAAAGGGCCATTTTTGGTCATTTCGGGGTTTTCGAGCCTAAAATCTACAAACGCAACCTATTGCTAGTTTTTAAAGCTCCATCATGTCTTAAATTATTCACTTTAGCTTTCTAAGTGTTGGTTACACACGTTTAGACACGACAAGTTTAATTTGGTGCGTGAAAGGGCAATTTTTAGCCATTTTTTGTGTTTTCGAGCCTAAATTCTACAAACGCAGCCTATTGCTAGTTTTTAAAGCACCATCATGTCTTTAATTATTCACTTAAGCTTTCTAAGTGTTGGTTACACACGTTTAGACACGACAAGTTCAATTTGGTGCGTGAAAGGGCCATTTTTGGTCATTTTGGGGTTTTCGAGCCTAAATTCTACAAACGCAACCTATTGCTAATTTTTAAAGCTCCACTATGTCTTAAATTATTCACTTTAGCTTTCTAAGTGTTGGTTACAAACGTCAAGACACGACAAGTTCGATTTGGGGCGTGAAAGGGCCATTTTTGGCCATTTTTGGGATTTTCGATCCTAAATTCTACAAACGCAACCTATTGCTAGTTTTTAAAGCTTCATCATGTCTTAAATTATTCAATTAAGCTTTCTAAGTGTTGGTTACACACGTTTAGACAAGACAAGTTCAATTTGGTGCGTGAAAGGGCTATTTTTAACCATTTTCAGGGTTTTCGAGCCTAAATTCTACAAACGCAACTTATTGCTAGTTATTTAAAGCTCCATCATGTCTTAAATTATTCACTTAAGCTTTCTAAGTGTTGGTTACACACGTCAAGACACGACAAGTTCGATTTGGGGCGTGAAAGGGCCATTTTTGGGGTTTTCGAGCCTAAATTCTACAAACGCAACCTATTGCTAGTTTTTAAAGCTCCATCATGTCTTAAATTATTCGCTTTCGCTTTCTAAGCATTGATTATACACATTTAGTCACAACAAGTTCAATTTGGTGCGTGAAAGGGCCATTTTTGGCCATTTATGGGGTTTTCGAGCCTAAATTCTACAAACGCAACCTATTGCTAGTTTTTAAAGCTTCATCATGTCTTAAATTATTCACTTTAGCTTTCTAAGTGTTGGTTACACACGTTTAGACACGACAAGTTCAATTTGGTGCGTGAAAGGGACATTTTTTGCCATTTTTGGGGTTTTCGAGCCTAAATTTTCAAACGCAACCTGTTGCTAGTTTTTAAAGCACCATCATGTCTTAAATTATTCACTTAAGCTTAGTAAGTGTTGGTTACACACGTTTAGACACGACAAGTTCAATTTGGTGCGTGAAAGGGCCATTTTTTGCCATTTTTGCGGTTTTCGAGCCTAAATTCTACAAACGCAACCTATTGCTAGTTTTTAAAGCTCCATCATGTCTTAAATTATTCACTTAAGATTTCTAAGTGTTGTTTACACACGTTTAGATACGACAAGTTCAATTTGGTACGTGAAAGGGCCATTTTTGGCCATTTTTGGGGTTTTCAAGCCTAAATTCTACAAACGCAACCTATTACTAATTTTTAAAGCTCCATCATGTCTTAAATTATTCACTTTAGCTTTCTAAGTGTTGGTTACACACGTCAAGACACGACAAGTTCGATTTGGGGCGTGAAAGGGCCATTTTTGGCCATTTTTGGGGTTTTCGATCCTAAATTCTACAAACGCAACCTATTGCTAGTTTTTAAAGCTTCATCATGTCTTAAATTATTCACTTAAGCTTTCTAAGTGTTGGTTACACACGTTTAGACACGACAAGTTCAATTTGGGGCGTGAAAGGGCCATTTTTGGGTTTTCGAGCCTAAATTCTACAAACGCAACCTATTGCTAGTTTTTAAAGCTCCATCATGTCTTAAATTATTCACTTAAGCTTTCTAAGTGTTGGTTACACACGTTTAGACACGACAAGTTCAATTTGGGGCGTGAAAGGGCCATTTTTGCCATTTTTGGGTTTTCGAGCCTAAATTCTACAAACGCAACCTATTGCTAGTTTTTCAAGCACCATCATGTCTTTAATTATTCACTTAAGCTTTCAAAGGGTTGGTTACACACGTTTAGACACGACAAGTTCAATTTGGTGCGTGAAAGGGCCATTTTTGGTCATTTCGGGGTTTTCGAGCCTAAAATCTACAAATGCAACCTATTGCTAGTTTTTAAAGCTCCATCATGTCTTAAATTATTCACTTAAGCTTTCTAAGTGTTGGTTACACACGTTTAGACACGACAAGTTAATTTGGGGCGTGAAAGGGCCATTTTTGGCCATTTTTTGTGTTTTCGAGCCTAAATTCTACAAACGCAACCTATTGCTAGTTTTTAAAGCACCATCATGTCTTTAATTATTACTTAAGCTTTCTAAGTGTTGGTTACACACGTTTAGACACGACAAGTTCAATTTGGTGCGTGAAAGGGCCATTTTTGGTCATTTTTGGGGTTTTCGAGCCTAAATTCTACAAACGCAACCTATTGCTAGTTTTTAAAGCTCCATCATGTCTTAAATTATTCACTTAAGATTTCTAAGTGTTGTTTTCACACGTTTAGACACGACAAGTTCAATTTGGTTCGTGAAATTGTCATTTTTGGCCATTTTCTGGTTTTTCGAGCCTAAATTCTACAAATGCAACCTGTTGCTAGTTTTTAAAGCTTCATCATGTCTTAAATTATTCACTTTAGCTTTCTAAGTGTTGGTTACACACGTTTAAACACGTCAAGTTCAATTTGGTGCGTGAAAGGGCAATTTGTAGCCATTTTTGGGGTTTTCGAGCTTAAATTCTACAAACGCAACCTATTGCTAGTTTATAAAGCTCCATCATGCCTTTAATTATTCACTTAAACTTTCTAAGTGTTGATTACACACGTTTAGACACGACAAGTACAATTTGGTGCGTGAAAGGGCCATTTTTAGCCATTTTTGGGTTTTTCGAGCCTAAATTCTACAAACGCAACCTATTGCTAGTTTTTAAAGCACCATCATGTCTTTAATTATTCACTTAAGCTTTCTAAGTGTTGGTTACACACGTTTAGACACAACAAGTTCAATTTGGTGCGTGAAAGGGCCATTTTTGGTCATTTTCGGGGTTTTCGAGCCTAAATTCTACAAACGCAACCTATTGCTAGTTTTTAAAGCTCCATCATGTCTTAAATTATTCACTTAAGATTTCTAAGTGTTGTTTACACACGTTTAGACACGACAAGTTCAATTCGGTTTGTGAAAGTGCCATTTTTGGCCATTTTCGGGTTTTTCGAGCCTAATTTCTACAAATGCAACCTATTGCTAGTTTTTAAAGCTTCATCATGTCTTAAATTATTCACTTTCGCTTTCTAAGTGTTGGTTACACACGTTTAGACACGACAAGTTTAATTTGGTGCGTGAAAGGGCAATTTTTAGCCATTTTTTGTGTTTTCGAGCCTAAATTCTACAAACGCAACCTATTGCTAGTTTATAAAGCTCCATCATGTCTTAAATTATTCACTTAAGCTTTCTAAGTGTTGGTTAGACACGTTTAGACACGACAAGTTCAATTCGATGCGTGAAAGGGCCATTTTTTTCCATTTTTGGGTTTTTCGAGCCTAAATTCTACAAACGCAACCTATTGCTAGTTTTTAAAGCACCATCATGTCTTTAATTATTCACTTAAGCTTTCTAAGTGTTGGTTACACACGTTTAGACACGACAAGTTCAATTTGGTGCGTGAAAGGGCCATTTTTGGTCATTTCGGGGTTTTCGAGCCTAAATTCTACAAACGCAACCTATTGCTAGTTTTTAAAGCTCCTTCATGTCTTAAATTATTCACTTAAGACTTCTAAGTGTTGTTTTCACACGTTTAGACACGACAAGTTCAATTTGGTTCGTGAAAGTGTCATTTTTGGCCATTTTCGGGTTTTTCGAGCCTAAATTCTACAAATGCAACCTGTTGCTAGTTTTTAAAGTTTCATCATGTCTTAAATTATTCACTTTAGCTTTCTAAGTGTTGGTTACACACGTTTAAACACGTCAAGTTCAATTTGGTGCGTGAAAGGGCAATTTGTAGCCATTTTTGGGGTTTTCGAACCTAAATTCTACAAACGCAACCTATTGCTAGTTTATAAAGCTCCATCATGCCTTTAATTATTCACTTAAACTTTCTAAGTGTTGATTACACACGTTTAGACACGACAAGTTCAATTTGGTGCGTGAAAGGGCCATTTTTTGCCATTTTTGGGTTTTTCGAGCCTAAATTCTACAAACGCAACCTATTGCTAGTTTTTAAAGCTCCATCATGTCTTAATTATTCACTTAAGCTTTCTAAGTGTTGGTTACACACGTTTAGACACAACAAGTTCAATTTGGTGCGTGAAAGGGCCATTTTTGGTCATTTTCGGGGTTTTCGAGCCTAAATTCTACAAACGCAACCTATTGCTAGTTTTTAAAGCTCCATCATTTCTTAAATTATTCACTTAAGATTTCTAAGTGTTGTTTACACACGTTTAGACACGACAAGTTCAATTTGGTTCGAGAAAGTGCCATTTTTTGCCATTTTTGTGGTTTTCGAGCCTAAATTCTACAAACGCAACCTATTTCAAGTTTTTAAAGATCCATCATGTCTTTAATTATTCACTTAAGGTTTCTAAGTGTTGGTTACACACGTTTAGACACGACAAGTTCAATTTGGTGCGTGAAAGGACCATTTTTTGCCATTTTTGGGGTTTTCAAGCCTAAATTCTTCAAAAGCAACTTATTGCTAGTTTTTAAAGCTCTATCATGTCTTAAATTATTCACTTAATTAAGCTTTTTAAGTGTTGGTTACACATGTTAAGACACGACAAGTTCAATTTGGGGCGTGAAAGGGCCATTTTTTTGCCATTTTTGGGGTTTTCGAGCCTAAATTCTACAAACGCAACTTATTTCTAGTTTTTAAATCTCCATCATGTCTTAAATTATTCACTTAAGCTTTCTAAGTATTGGTTACACATGTTAAGACACGACAAGTTAAATTTGGGGCGTGAAATGGCCATTTTTGGGGTTTTCGAGCCTAAATTCTACAAACGCAACCTATCGCTAGTTTTTAACGCTCCAACTACACATATAAAAGCAACTCAAATGCAAATCATATAAAAAAAATTCTATTCGTACTCATCGGCTTATAAGCCGGAATTCCGCCCTAAATATCAAATGCATTCCTATTCGTACTTATCGGCTTATAAGCTGGAATTCCGCTCTAAAAATCAAATACAAAGTAAAAAACTGAATAAAGCGTTACCATGATTTCTTTTGCCTTGGTGCTAACCGCTTGCGGTTCCTTCCCCGGACTTTTCTTGAAGTGAGTGTCTAGGAATAGTTCTGAAGCAGTTCGCTTTTTTCCTTTTTTCTTCTCCTTTAAAAAAAATAACAAATAGTTACATATGTTCGCTGATACAATAAAATTGAAACAAATGAGTATTTACAATAATTAAATGAAAGGTTAAACTTACCTACTGGTTAGCTCGATGGATAGTTGAGACGGAACCCAGAGAGTGAGATGGAGGGGCGGGGCCACTAGCGTTGCCGCATCTCCTGTTTGCCTTGGCCTGGGCCGACTTCTTCTTAACCTTTGGATCCTTGACCTTGTCCTTCATTTTTTGAAGCAAGTCATCTCCAACACATGCGGGCGCATCAGTCTTCTGCACTAATTTGTAAAAATTGTCTTTAAGACGAATTGCGGCCTTTTCTTCATATACCTTCTTGATTGTGCCCTCCAACTCGGGCCTCCATGTGTACATTTTCTGCATTAGACAAAAGACAATGAAATATGTTAACATAGAAGATTATATTAGCAAAAAACAACTATTTTTATTACAGATAGGCTAAAAGTTCGTCATCCTCACCTTCCATATCTTCCACTAATGATCCTTCGTGGCCTCATCGACCTCGCTGTAGTTCCTCCAAGGCTCTCGAAAGTAGTTCTTAATTATGGACGTTATGGAACGAACAACATCTTGGTTTCCAAACCTTGCACACAAAACATAAAAACATTAAAATAGATAAGAATAAAACTTAATTCAAAAACTAAAAACATTAAAAAACTAAATAACTTTAAACCTCACCATAGGCTACTCGGGTCCAATTCTCGAATACAAGAGGTGGTGGAAGTAGAAGCATCGCTCCTAGTCAGAATAGGAGTCGGCTCAGTGACAGGAGTAGAAGCCGGCTGAATCAGAGGAGTAGAAGCCGGCTGAGTCACAGGAGTAGAAACCGGCTCAGGAGTAGAGGCTGGCTGAYTCACAGGAGTAGAAGCCGACTGAGTCACAGGAGTAGAAGCCGGCTGAGTCACAGTAGTCAACGGCTGAGATAGAGGAGCAGCCTGTGGACGAAAGGGACCGAAATGAGGCTGTAGACACCTAAAAATGTCTCCCCAAATGAGTAATCAATGATGAAGTATACCACATGTCGCAATTAATTCGAACTAGAAAATACGCAATTGAACTCGTYATGAAGCTCGAAATATGTGAAGTCACACTRGAAATTATGAGTCAAAGGTCAAATACAAGGCAAAAATATTTTCTTTCGGTTTTCTCGATAATCTCAAAGGTTTTCAAACAAGTTACGCTGGCGATTCTCATGCTTTTTGTTTTTCATCATGTTCGTCACATTTTTCTGAATCCGCCAGTATTT
>SNQN01010772.1:7154-20865 GCA_008642245.1 Bassia scoparia | reverse complement strand
TATCTGGAAAGATCTGGTTGGAAGGATTAATTATGTTGTATTTTATTTTATTTTATTTATTTAGTTCGAATTATTATAGATTAGATTTAGTTGTTAGGATATTTATTAGTTAGTTAGGAGATTTGTTAATTATGATATTATTCTGATTTGATTAGGATAAATATCTAGGTTAGTTAGGGTTTATTAGAAACCGTGTGGTTAGATTAGATCGGTTAGGGATATTTCCGTATGGTTAGATTAGGTATTTTAGGATAATGTTAGTTAGGATATTTTTGGATAAGATTCGTGCTGGGGACCTGACCAGCCAGATGGCCCACCTGACTAAGGATTAGGCCACCTGGGCAGCTGAGAAGAAACAGCTAGAGGCGTCGGTAACTGCTGAGAAGGCCAAACGCGAGGAGCTGGAGCTTGCTGTTGCAGAGCTCAAAGAGACTGTAGCTGTGGCTCGTCAGGATAAGGCAGAGACGGTGATCACTGAGCTGGCTAAGCTGTCCTGAAAGGTCATGTTCAAGAGGCCTGTGGACGATGAGCTGACCGCCAATGTGGATGCCTACGTGGGCTCTTTAGGTGATATGAAGGACCTAGAGGACGAGGAGTTCAGGAAGGAACTTCTAGCGGCAACGGCTAAATCTTAGTCCGACTTCGTACCACCACCTTCTGTTGGGGATCTTCTTCTTCATTGCCTGATTGTGAGAAGATGCTTGATGATGCAGCCAGCTTTTGTGGTTCCACCATTCAGCTAGGCTTTGGGGAGGAACTGTTCATGGGCGACCCAGCTGAGGAGGTGAAGGCTCCTTCTTCAGGATAGATGACCTGTTTCAGAAAAACTTTTTAGTACTTTTGTTTGAACGTATTGGGCTATGGCTGCGGCATGTGCAGCTCTAATTATTTGACTGTTTTTATTTCTCTTTTACTTGGTACTGCCTTGGGCAGTTTAACTTGGATTTGCCGCTGGTGAGCGGCCTTTTTGGCACTTTATGATTTGACTCTTATATGAATTTGTGCTTTATTTGCTTTCCAATGTGACTTTGTTACAACTTTTATTCATGCATGATATTCATTTTTTGCTAGCCGCTTAGCTATAGAAATACAAGTGTTTCTCTTTTACTTTGATTCTCTTTTCTAGTGGCTAGCTATCGGGGTTTTACCTCAAAAACAATATCTTTTTAGGTGACAAGCGTTCCAGCTTCTGGGGACCTCTGTGCCTTCAGGTGAGGTCAGTTTATAGGCTCCGTTGCCAAACACTTTACTGATCTGGTAGGGGCCTTCCCAGCTGGCTCCTAGCTTGCCTGCATTCAATTCTTAGGTGTTCTGGAATGTTGTTCTTAGTACCCAATCACCAATTGCGAATGTCTTAGCTTTCACCTTTTTATTGAAGCTTCTGGCTACTATCTGCTGGTAGGCTGCCATTCTTGTACTAGTTGCGTCTCTTATTTCTTCTATGGTATCTACGTCTAAGCGTAGCTCTTCTTCGTTTGCTTCTTTGGTAATGAGTCCATATCTTGCTGAAGGTACAGCTATTTCTGCAGGTAAGACAGATTCACAACCATACACAAGTGAGAAGGGGGTTTGTCCAGTCGCACCCCGAGGGGTGGTCCTGTAAGCCTATAAGATTTTAGGTAGTTCTTCTACCCATTTCCCTTTAGCCGATTTTAATCGCCTTTTTATTCCGTTTATTATTAATTTGTTACTCGATTCTGCTTGTCCGTTGGCTTGCGGGTACCTAGGGGTGGACATGGTTAGAGTTATGCTCCAGTTTTTACAAAAATCCCTAGTTTTATTGCTAATGAATTGCGAACCATTGTAATAAACGATTTCGCTAGGTACCCCGAACCTGCAGATTATGTTGGTACAAATAAACGAGATTACWTCTTTATCCCTTACCTAGGGGAATGCATCTGCTTCGATCCATTTCGAGAAATAGTCAGAATTTGCTAACATGTATACCTTTTGACCTAGAGCTGTTAGTAGTTTACCTACGATGTCCATTCCCCACTTCATGAAAGGCCATGGAGTGAGGGATGGGTGCAGTTTCTCAGGTGCTTGGTGCGATGTGTTCGCACTCCTTTGGCAACTATCACAGCTTCCTYCATATTCGTTAGTATCATGTTTTATGGTTGGCCAATAGTAGACGTAGGTTAATATTCTTTTAGCTAGGGTCCTGCCAGCTGAGTGCGTGCCGCACTCGCCGCCATGGAACTCTTTTAGGGTGGTATGTGCTTCATTTTTACCTAGGCATCGTTGCAGGATGCCTTAGGAAGACTTTTTAAATAAAACGTTATCAATTAATGCGTACCTGGAACCCTTCATTCGTACCTTTTTGGCTTCTAGCTTACCGTTAGGTAGGATTTTGTCTCGTAGGTACCTGATGATCGGCGTTCTCCAATCTTCCTCGTTTTCATCGGAGATGGGCATAACTAGTTCCTCGTTTTCGATTGATGGTGCAGCAAGGTGTGCTATGGGCACTGAGTCAAAGCTGCATTTCCTCATGGCTGAGCCTAGGCTAGCTAGAGCATCTGCCTTCGTGTTCTGGTCCCTTGGTACCTGCTTAATGTCAAATTTATCAAATTCATTTGTTTTCTTTTTAGTTATTTCTAGGTACTTGGCCATCTTGGAGTCTTTGGCTGCGAACTCGCCTTTCAGCTGACTTACTATCAGTAACGAATCGCTAAAGACTTAAAGTTGGGTTGCCCCCAGGTTTCTAGCTGCCGTCATACCTGCAAGCAAAGCTTCATATTCTGCTTCATTATTAGTTGCTTTAAAATCGCAGCATATGGCATTTACTATCATGTCCCCCTTTGGCGACTTTAGCACCACGCCCAGCCCGGCTCCCCTGAAATTCGAGGAACCGTCGACGTACAGTTGCCATTTATCTTTACCTGTGCTTACTGCCTGGACGGCGGGGGGTTCTAGGCCTGGGCTAAAGTCGACCACAAAGTCAGCTAACTCTTGTGATTTTATAGTTGTTCTAGGCATGTATTTGATATCATATCCGCTTAGACAGATTGCCCATTTGCTCATTCTTCCCGTTAGCTCGGGTTTCCTGAGCACAGCTTTTATTGGGTAATTAGTCATAACCATTATAGTATGCGTTTCGAAATAGTGTCTAAGTTTTTTAGAGGCGATAACTAATGCTAGTACGAGTTTTTCGAGGGAGGAATACCTTGATTCTGCTTCTAACAATGTTTTACTTACGTAATATATTGGCAGCTGTTGGTTTTCGGCTTCCCTAGCTAGTACCACGCTTACGGCTATGCACTAACAGCTAGATAGAGCTGTAGATTCCTCCTCTGCTGGTTTGGTCAGCAGGGGGAGAAAACCAGGTAGGCTTTTAGCGCTTGCAGGGCCTTTTCGTGTTCATCAGTCCAGTCAAAGCCTTTGTTCTTTTTTAAGACGTTGTAAAATAGGTGGCATTGTCTGATGAACGCGAAATGAACCTGTTTAAATGCTGCTACTCGTCCCGTTAGTTTAGGACTTCTTTCAGATTTTTTAGGTGATTCTAGGTTAAGGATAGCTTTAACCTGATCCGGATTAGCTTCTATTCCTCGTTGTGTTACTAATGTAACCTAG
Source organism: Bassia scoparia (assembly GCA_008642245.1). Taxonomy (NCBI): domain Eukaryota; kingdom Viridiplantae; phylum Streptophyta; class Magnoliopsida; order Caryophyllales; family Amaranthaceae; genus Bassia; species Bassia scoparia. Next base: position 17,295 of record SNQN01010772.1, on the reverse strand, counting down.
AACTTACCTGCAAGCAACCACCAAACACATATGTGAGCACTTTAGGGTGGAGATTACTATATTCATTCGATATCCCATTAGAACTTCGAACAGTTTCGTTAAGGTGGGCGCATGAGTGTATCACCCCGCTGTCTTGGATCTTAACTAGCATGTTATCTATGTACAACTTCCATCGTGTCCCCGCAGCTGCTTGGGTGGAACATTTGTTTCACCGAGTCGCTGGTAGGACTATCACTTGCATTTTTCAACCAAAAGGCCATTAACGGTATATCACAATATATTCCTTTGTCGGTGATAAAGGCGGTTTTTTTCTTGGTCTTTGGTGGGCGTGCATGAGAATTTGGTTATACCCAGAAAATGCATTTACTTAAAAAAGTTAACCTTTCATGAACTCAACCAGTTGGCGTCACTCATTTGCGTCTATATGAGGTAAGGGAAGGGGTCCTTAGGGCATTGCTTTATTAAATCTGTGAAATTGATGCAAACCCTCACTTACCGTTCTTTTATACTACCACTACACGTTGGCTAGCCATGTCTGGTAGGACGACATTCTCTTATCTTAACCGCACCTCAGTAGCTGGCTACCTTATCATTATTATCGCATTCCTCTCAGGTGCGAATTTTTGCCTTTTCTGCTTAACCGCTTTACGTGGGGGTCCACATTTTAGCCGTGAGTTATTATGATGGGGTCACTTGCTGTCATGTCCTCGTGGTGACCAAGACAAAGGCAATCTTTGTTAGCTTTTAGAAGTTTCTAAATTAATTTACCTTTTTCGCCTGCCTCTAAGCTAGCTGCCACTACAAAAAAAAGCTTATTTAGCGACTGATTTTGGCGACTGCCAACGAAATCAGTCGCTAAAATTAGTGGTAGCGATTGTRGGAGACTACTAGTCTCCAACTTTGCGACTACCAAGCATGTAGTCGCAAAGTAGTCGCTAGAATTCGAAAAATAGCGACTATTTTGAAGTTGGAGACTAGCTTATAGATTTTAGCGACTGAATTTGTTTTTTAGCGACTACCGTGGTAGTCGCTATTTGATTTTGGATTAAAAAYTAAATAAATAAAAGTATTGATTAAATCCCATCCCTCACATAGTCGGTCACTCATCCATCTTATCCTCTCATCACTCTTATCCTCTTTTTTTCTCTCCTCATATCCTACTATTCCTCCACAGTTCACACTTATTCAATTAATTCTCATTGTATTTCAACTMATATTTTTCTTTAATCTCATATTGTTCTTTTCTCCAATCTCATTTCCAGATCGAAGGTACCATGTTTGGTAAATACTATTCCTCTAAGTTTTTGAATTGGGGTTACAGTCTCTTAAATTTTCTCTTTGTTTCTATAGATCTAGTCTGATGATTGCGGCTACTCAACGCTACTACTCGTGTGTTGTCGTTCTCGCTGCTTTCTAGTTCGACCCTTAAACTCTTGGTTCCGCTCACTGCCAATGTCTCTCCGACGCACGACTCTCTCCCTCGCTTCTCTCTCTCACTCTCGCGCTGCTCTCTGTCGCATTCAATCAGGTATATAATTGATTTTTTTAGGTTTCCTTTTCATTTTCAGAATTCGTTTGGTTTTTCATATTATAATTGATTATCGTTTCCAGATCTCGTTTTAATATCGATTTGATTTTCGTTTTCCATATCTCGTTTGAATTTAGATTTTAGTTTGTTTTTTCGTTTGGTTTTAGATTTTTGTTTGTTTTTCCTGTTTAATTTTATTTTCATTTGATTTCACATTTGGGCTTAATTTACCTGTTTAATTTCGTTTAATTTTCGACTTTAATTTTGTTTTTCGTTTGTTGGATCTTGTTTGATTTTCGAATTTCAAGTTTAATTTCCTTTTATTTTCCAGTTTTATTTGAGCGTCACTGCAACATTTTGTTAATTTGGGTGTTTTGCCATTTAATTCGTTAAATTTGAGCAACTTCATTCTAGTAACTTTCGCCAGTTGGAACAATAGTGCAACTACTTCTTCCTCGACCTCCATTTTTTTCTTCTAATCTTGAGTAAGTGTTTTATCTCCTGTTTTATTCATTTATTGGTATCATGAAACCTCCAATTTTTTWGTCYTTTGAATCATATCTCGATCTCTTAATTTTACTTATTTCTTGAATTTGATAAAGATCGGTTATGCTATGTATGTGCCCTTGTTTTGTTTTTAATTCTTTGTCATTAATAATAAAAAGGGTTGTACTTAATTATATGAAAGATTGAATTTTTATTCCCTTTTTATCGGATTTATTGATTCGAACATCAGTCAATCTCTTTTAAAGGGGACTAAGAGACTATTAATTGTTTGTTAAATATTGATTGCGATTGAATAAATCTCCAGTAACTTCAGTTCATTCTGTAGATTTCAACTTTTTATATCCTTATCAACTAAGCAGGTGATATGTTTTATTATGTCAAGGCAAATAATGAGTGACAGCGTTTAATTTCCTCTTGTTTTCTTAAKTGTGCATCTATGGAGAACAGTACTACTCATGCCTTTTAAGCTTGTTACTATTTTCCTTCATGAACAAGCCATGCTATTGCTTGCAAACTTACTTGTGCCCATGTAAGTGCATCCCTCAATCATTATTTACTGACTGCTCATTTCGATGTCGAAATAATTAAACTATGTAACTTGTTTTAATTTAGTTATGGAAAACACATCTTCAATATGTTGAAAAACTGAGTGTTTGTTCTCTCGTGATCAGAACTTCTCACTGTATTCTTTATGGTTTTACAAGAAAGCGATGTTTTGATTAAAAGAATGATGATTAGTAATAGAAAGAAGACCTATAGTGTGTTTTCCTTAAGAATTTAGCATCTCTGTATATCCTGTCTAAGCTGGTATGGTCCTAAGCTGTCAAGCTTGATCTGGTGTTCATTTGCGTGGTTTACGGGGCTTCCTAGCGCTGGTATATTGTGCAGTAGGAGCGTGTTAGGGTCATATTTGGAGACTGTTAGAGTTGTCTCTGGACTGGTGATTTGTTGCGTAGCTTGCTCTAAATATTGTAAGTTGTTTGGTGCCTATCAAAATAATGACCTTTTTTATGCTGTGTTTGCAGGTCAGAAACAAAGAGAAGCTTGCATACTATAAATAAAAGAGTTAGAAATGGACTTGCTGATTGTATAGGGATACTTTGTAAATGACAATTTTGTAATTTAACTTTGAAGGAATGAATATTTTTGAAGGAATGAATTTTATTATCTTTGATTCTTTTTAGTAATATTGAATTATTAAATGACAATAGAATCAAGTAGGTCATATGAAATCAACAACAATGTTGTTGATCATTTTTTTTATTTTTTTCATTGAATTTAGCGACCGCTTAAGTAGTCGCTAATGCTACTAGCGGTCGCTAAATTACTCCCTTGTAGTAGTCTCCATTTTTTAGCAACTACCAAATCAGTCGCCAATACACTTTTTAGTCGCAAAAATTTAGCGACTACCATTTCAGTCGCTAACACACATTAGTAGTCGCTAAAAAAGAGTCGCAGTAGTCGCCAAGCAGTCGCAAAAATGGCGACTACTCAAAGAAGTCGCTAAAATGGGTTAGCGACTAGTCTTTGGCGACCACTAGTTTTTTGGTCGCCTCAGTCGCTAAATCGTTTTAGCGACTGATTTGGCGGTCGCTAATATCAATTTCGGCGGTCGCTAAAAATCGATTTTTTTGTAGTGTGGAACACAGTTTTGCTTAGGTTAGGAGCTGGGAGTCAGCACCATCATCTAGGCCGCTGATCGCGATGGGCTTAGGCGGTATGGAAGATCTAGCTGTAAGTTGCTAGATGGACTCCTTCTTCGACTTCAACATACACTATAAGGCATCTCCTTGGCCATTACTGCGATCTCCCCTGATTTTCCTGCACACCCGCAGCTAGTGGGGAACTTAAGAACCTGATGGTAATCGAGGGTACCGCTTCATCTATGATCCAAACCAGGGGTACCAAAAAACATTATAAAACAGAACGACTATCTATTACGTTAAATTTGGTGGCGAGGTTCACTCCCTTCGCATATGTAGGTAGAGTGACCTCGCGATGGTTTGATGGGATTCTCCACTGAACCCTACGGGACAGTGGGATTTCCGTACTATATCTTTTCTTGTAACCCCATAGTTTCTAGCCGCGCTTTTAAAGATCACGTTAGGAGCTACCGCTATCAATTAATATTCTTTTAATCAAGCAATTAGCTATAGTTAGGGAGATTACCAACTGTCGTGGTGCTCCTCACCATCATCTTCGTCGTCGAAAGTGATAGGCATACATGCTAGCTTGCTATTCCAGGTTGGACATGGGCTAGCTGGCTGCCCATCTGGCTTCGCTTTGGCACTTCTTTTGCTGCGAGTATGTTAATCCACATACATCTGAGCCTCCGGCTATTACCTGTACTACTTTCACATGAGATGATTCGGGGAGGAGCGGAAGCTCAGGATTCTTCTGTACCTGTTTATCACGGTTACAGCATTTTGGTATATATTCCACGGTATATAATTTGCTTACCTCTCCGGCTTAGCAATGGTCTTGATGACCCATTATAGCAGGCTTACCTCCTTTTTAAGAACGCTGCACTCCTCTGTGGTGTGGCCACGGTCATGGTGGTGACCAAACCACTTGGAGGGTCTTTTCGCTATCCGGCGTTAAGGCTTTTAGATGGCCACCTAACGGGGGCATCCAACTTAGCCATCGCATCGACACAACCTGCAACATCTACGGTGAAGCTAATAACTAGAGACAGGTGGATATTCACACGACCTTACCTGCTTTACCTGTTTGGTACCAGCCCCTCGCTTCTCTGCTGGTATGGCTGGTACCTGCCCCACCTCGACGCTTATTAATCTGCCTCGAGGGGGAGGCCACCATTTTTCTGGCGTGGCCAGGATCTTTCTAGCTGCCCGTCCTCTACCCAGATCTCAGCCCTACGCTCTTGTCTGTAGCGGCGAAGGACGTACAGGGTACTGGTAACTCATAATAATAGCCTCGATTGAGGGGTTAGTCCTCTTCTGAACGCTTATAGTGGGAGATGCGTCCAGATTTTAATAGATATATCTCAGAGCTAAACCTGTCTAGGTATTGCGCAATGTCTCTCCAGGTTTCTGGACGACGAAGTACAACAATACACTAGCAGTTTTATCGATTGTGACTGAAAAAAATTGCAGGTAAAACTTATTAATCAAGGTAGCAAAATTCGGGATAGAACCTGGCTTTAGGTTGATCAGCCACTGTAGGGCGGGCCCTGACATTGTTGATTTGAACGACTTGCACATGGTGGCTTCTATCAAATTCCATGGGATGGATAGGGCCCACATCCTTTGCTTGTATTGCGCTACATGATCATGCGGGTCAGTAGTACCATCATATAATTTAGGCATAACAATTCCTACCTTTTTAAGGATCTTTGCCCTAGCAATGGCTGCCAAGAAGGGGGAACGGGTATAACCATCCGCGGCTTCGTGGGCAACCGGAACTGGAGCACCGGGAAGCTTAGCTAGCATCCTCATCATTCGCTTATTTTCGGATTCTAGCTTAGCCAACCTCCTGGTGCTGGGATCAAAATCATCTTCTTCAGGGGATCTCTCTTCTTCCGAGGTCTCGTACTTGCCACTTTCAGGCTCTTCCATCTCTTCCTCGCGGAAGGAGGGATCTTCCTCATCTTCTGATTCACCTGAAGATAATTCCTGCATGTTAGGGACATTTTCAATATTAACACGTCTACGTCGACTACCTGACGCGGCGGTTACTTCAGCCCTTAGGGCCTGAAGAGCTAGCCGATTTTCTTCCTTACTCTTTAGGAGTTCTTCCCTGTATGAGGACAATAGTTCCAGCAATTCAGAATTGCTGGGGGGGGTTAGGAGTGCCAATTTTAGAAGTCATAGCAAAAAATTTCAAATTGTACGATTGAAAGGAAAGTAAAGTAGCAGGAGTATATTCCCTTCACTATTTTTTTTTAACAAATCAAGCTGCAGGCTCCACGGTGGGCGCCAAAATGTTTAGGCAGAATTTAGCTAACCAGCTAGTCTACCTAGCTAGGATCGAGACCTGCAACTAGACGAGTTAGTTAATCCGATAATAATAAGCAAAGCAATAAAGAACGAAAGTAAAAACAAAAAGAACACACGAGAACTGGTGACGCGGAAACCCAAATCGGGGAAAAACCGCGGGTAGTGATGAGACTACCAATTCACTATGACTTTAGCACTCAACCGGCTCGATTCACAATTACAAACTAATAAAATCAGCTAAGTGTTTAACAAGAATTCAGATGAGAGTGGGAGAGGTGAGATGATCCTTCTAATTACATTTGCTCTCTATTTATAATAAGGATCTCTACTAGGTTAAAGGACCTCGGGCTGCTGGATTGTATGCCGTGAATTTCTCAACTACCATTTTCTAGTCGTTGCTCCAGGTGGACTTATCCAGTCGTTAGCTATTTTCTCGTGGGAGCTTGCTGACCGTTTCCTTTAGTAGCTTAGTGGGCTGGACCTAGGTAAAATCTGGGTATAACAGTCATCAATTTTATTTTTTTTCCCAATGATCATGTTATAATTCTTTGTATGGTAAGACTTCATTCATTATTTTGCCATAGTTGTTGCTTTAACATTATATTATTTATGTCATATTCAAAATATTTTACTGCACAATACAAAGGTCAAGGATTATAAGTTCACAATTTAGTTCAATGTTACACTTGATCGGAATATAAGTTTCCTTAACACAGTTGATTCATTTTTTTCACAATTTCAAATACACAAAGGGACAAACGTTAAATCGTTACAATAGCTTTCATTCTTTTTGGATTTTTCCTCAGCCCCTGAGGTTTAAGCTTAATCCTTCCGAGTACCCGAGTTTTTGAAATGGCTCAGGTACTTGGAGGACGGCAGGCCGAGGTAAACAAAGATAGACGAATACGCTTAATGAGCGCACGCATTACGGTTAAAGAATTTAACGTGGGTTACTCTTAACCCGTAACACCCCAATTAACACCGAAATTCTACGGCCTAATCTATCCCTTGGTCTGACCCTGTATGAACTCACATCTCATCTCATTCCTTGTTCTGTTCTTCCTCTTTCCTCTTATGTAGAAACCTCTCATTGGTAATTGAGTCTAACACTTCTAACATCTATGACCATCCTCCATTTGTGCCAGCTCGCGTTTCTGCTTCCTTTCTTCCCCTTGATCTTTCTCCTGCCATAGTTAAAGTTCAGATTTTTTTAGCCCAGATTTTATGGTGGGTTTTTCGAGCCAGCAACTACCAACCAAAATTCATCGGCATCCTTCTTCTTAGCCTGCCATTTATTGTTGATGTATTCGAAAGGTACAATGGCCAAGGTTGGTTCATTTGATAGAGCACATTTCGAAACTAAACCCAATATTTCTAACCAGTAAACCCCAATTTTGCGTAGAACCCAAAAACCCAATCTTTAGGCCTCCTCCTTTGAGAGTCTCTTATCACGTTCTCTTGGCTTGGGGCATCAAGTCCAATTGTTTGATTAGGGGAGGAAATTCTGGAGGTGAGGGTAGTATCAGCTCAACATGCTAATTGGATTAGGAGAAATTCTTAGGCTGCGAAATGGACAATCTTTGGTGTTGGTACGTATTTGAGCCACAGCCCAATATCCCGCAAGCCCATGTTAATATGCCAGAGGCTAATTCCTGTCAACTGATCCAATGGAGCCTATTAAGGGAAATGCCATGGGCCAAAAGGGGTCCAAAACTGCACTCAACCTAGTCAAAGTTGGGGTCGACTGCAAGACACCCTACCCTGGTATATGTACAACCACTTGTTCACTGATTGGAGGGGATGGCTTTGCCCATGATCAGATGATCAGGAAAAGCAGGCTGAGGCCCAAGCGGTTGGTAACTTCTCTGGGAAAAAACACAACCTACATTCCTCTCTAAATTTGACATACCTGGTAAATACTGCAGACGTCTCCATCGAAGGGCTGTTCCTGGTTGCCCAGTGGTCTACGTGTGGTTTTTAGGTATCCGGATTGCGACCAGGTCCATCTTCACCACACCGGGCTCGTTGGCCACTGTTCCACGTCAGCTAGTACCCACATACTTACAACAATTGTTTGGGCATCTTCTTTCGCAACTTTTGAATAATCCTTAGTGTAAAGGAATCACTCATGTGTCTTAACCAAATGTAGGAGTTGTTATTTAGTATCACTACGCGAATCTGGCATATCGAAAATGAACTCTACGTAGAATCTACTCTACTTGCGCACATGGGTTGAAGGGAAGTGGATGATGGATAACAAAGTCAATGCTGTGGATTTGGCAGGTGGACTAGCAAGCGATATACAATGTCCTAACCGGGGGAGCTACTTGCTACTGCGGTGCAGGTCGCACAGAAATCTCAGTCCTCTGATATTTGAGTTTCATGCCACAATTAGTCTACCAACACCACGTGCTTCACTCAAGCCTTATCCTCAGCCATTGACTGGACACCTTGAAGGATACGCCCTTGACTGGCTAGAGAGCCCTGGATATCTTCACCGAGCATTTTGGTAGTAATCGTGGGCTCGATAACACATAACAAATCTGAGCTAAGAAAATCTTAACTTTAACAATGGGTGAGAGCAGATGATAAGGGAAGAAAGAAGCAGGAAAAGAGGGAAAAGGAGGAGTGGAGGTTGTTATTAAGAGTAATTAATGGTACCAAGGAAAATTTTAATAATTAAAGAAGAAAAAGAAGGAATATGAGTATTAAGGAGACAGAGGAGAATTAAGGGATGGAATTTGCGTTAATGTGTTAAGTAAGACTAACACCGTTAAATTATTTAACGGTAAATGGCTCATTAAGGGTATTTCGTCTATTTTGTCTAACCTCGAGGGTACCTGAGGCATTTCTAAAAACTCAAGGGTACCTGAGGAATTAAGCTAAACCTCAGGGGTACCTGAGGAAAAATCCCTTTTTTTTTTAACAATAGTAACATATACTTTGAAGTCAAATAGTAAAATTATAATCATAATTATAATGCAGTAATGACAATAATTAATAAGACGGTCTAGTTGTATTTACATATTATATTGTAAACTGTATATTTGTTTGTAAACCGTCCATAGATTTGTACCGGTTGATGTTTTTTTTTTTCATATACTCATAGTACTTGTCATCAACTCATAATATTATAGTAAGTTAATATCAATAATGACTACACACGTTACAATTAGAATAATTACTATAGCATTACCACCTATACAATTAAATATTGGTATATTTCATTTGGTAATTGTATGTAGGCATATTATACTATTATTTTATATTGTTTATATTAGCTTTACGTCCATAACTAAATAGGAATTGGACTTGACGTATATTTTTCGTATATGGTATAGTGTGACTTGTCCCATATGTTTTGTTTATATCCATGTACAAAAGTACATTTAAGATTTGATCTACACGACCTGATGTACAGTAGATTCATGTACGTTGGTATATGTTTTGAGTACACAGGTACAACAATTCAATGTCCATATAGGTACTAATATTTGTTACACGTCCATATATATGATACAATATTTTCAAGCTAAATGACTATGGTGATCGGAATAATGAGCAAACTAAACTTTCTCCTCGTATATGGACGTGAAGCTACTTAAATTTATGAAGAGTTAAGGCCCCTTGAGAGCAATGTGTTCCCATATAATCTATGTCATGTGAAAATACAAAGTTTTTTGAATAGTTTTTATATTATTGTGATTGGGTGGATATTCATATACCAAATTCTAGATGAGTATTGATAAATAACTAGATGTACTCATTCCCAGAGGTGAATGACGAATTGTATACTCAAAGAATTATAAGCATGTTTGTGGGATATTCTTTGATTATATGCAAGACATAGAATTTATGAGTTTTAAGTGATTGAACATGATTTTGTAAGCATGACATTGTGAACAACTTATTTGATATAGGTTGATCATGTCCATACATATAAAATAGTATGATAATATAAGAGGAACACTTTACTTGATACACGATTTTATCAAAAGAATTTATGAGTTACAAGGTGTAAGGAATTTGAAAGGTTGTTGGACTATTTTTCATATCCTCATATGCAATGATTAGGGGGAGAATAATAAGATATATTAATGGTCAGTTTGATACATACATTAGCTCAAAAATATTTTATTTATTTTGT
>SNQN01010769.1:4874-20869 GCA_008642245.1 Bassia scoparia | reverse complement strand
GGTCGTCATGACTTCACATAGTCGTCTAACAACTTCATCGGAGGCTTTGTTCTCCTTTTCTTGCGGCTCCTACCCTCCAAGGTATCCTCACACACGTTCTCAGTGTCCTCATTCTCATTTGGGGGAGGTGTATTGGGTGGATTAGGCCCTACTGAATCATTTCCCACCAAATCTGCTTCAGAATCATCCTCTCCAAACTCTCCCTCAATTGGAGGGGTCAAGCACGACTCCCCGTCCGAGTTCTCGGCTTGTAGGTTGTCATCAACATGGGTAGGGTTGTCAGCTACAGGCCCTTTCCCGATTAAAAAGGGATCGCACTCAAGCACTGCCCCCTCACGACAAAACTGCTCCGAATTAGGGACACCAGTGTCTTGACATGCAGCTTGATATTCAGAAACGTACTTGGAAATCGCCATATCAGATGCTTTTGATGTGACATCAAGTAAATTTCCCTGCATTAGACTGCCCATATCCGAGAAATGAATGTCAGGAAGATCCCCAAACGAGTTTGCACCAGTTTCAGGCATCAACGGTGTCATCGACACATAGGGGTCAGTGAATACTATCGCACATCGTCGACGACGGGTTAATAATATCATTTGCAAAACCAGAGAGGGCCTAAAAGACATATCACAAGGTGCCGAAAAGGGCTCACCAACAGGATTGGTTTGCAGCTGCCTGGTATCAAAGCAGGGTATTCCAGCACCTACAGCACCACCAACTACACAGTTGTTGACAACTGGTTCAGGACCACCACTTTCATGAACATTGTTGTCTAACAAAGGGAAGAAAACAAAAAAAACCATTAAGTCCCTCTACAGCTCCTATGCCATAATGTTAATACCGCAAAAAATTTAAAGCCATACTTTCTTGAAGGATTGACTCGTTTTGATTTATCTTGGCCGTTGCTCCTCTCCTGTTCTTGGGGCTTGCAATTCCAAGGAGTTGAGCTCCTGATGCTGGCATCCTGGATGAGGTATGGGCCTGCCCTGGGATCCTGATTGCAGACATCATGGTATCTAACGTCACCATAAAGTTTGCTTGAGGCATACGGTCCTGAACCTTGAGGGGATGGTCCTTGTCATACGCAACGTCTAAAACCTACATTGGAAGCATGAACTGTCAAAAAAATTGCACATTATATTTGGTTAACCAATACATGTGTCAATGCAAGTCACTTACACCAAGTTTGCCGAAGTCACTGGACTGCAGTTCATCCTCCTTCTCCGCTTTATCCAGCTCCTCTGTTGACCAAACCTTGATGCGTGGATGTATATTCCAATCCAGAGGGTTCCTATTCAACCTATCCACGTAGAACAGCTGCATAAAGCCAGAGTGTGTTACATTAAAAATACAAGTGTCAGACATCAAGTTCAAATTCATCTAACAAGCAACAAACATGTTCTCTCACCGCAAGGAATATGGTACATCCTCCACAACCATGAACGTACCCATCTGCATTAAACCTCTTTCTGAATGCCACTACACAATTAAGGAGATGGTCTAACACAAGTGAGCACCAATCATACTGCGTGGCATCGCTTGCAAGACTGGCAGCCGTGAGCACCTTATAAGCCATCCTATGACAAGTATTGGGACACAACACATCATTCATTACCAGAATAAGGAATGCAGTCTTAAATTTCACCTCATCAATATCAGGTGACTCCACTGCATCAAGAACTTTGCTTCTACGTAATACTGTCGTGTTGCCTGTACCAGTCGTGCCGCTGTACTTCTCCTTCAAGTATTTGACTCTACTTTTCATCTGTCCATCTACAACCTTGGTGGGAATTTTTAGTCCAAGTCCACCATCTACATTGCCTTTAGGAATTCCAAGCACCCAATGGACTTGAACGTTTGAAAGCCGGAAAACTTTTCCCTCACCAACGACTAGAACTTTGTCCTTTACATCAACCTGAGTTGCTAGCCAATAACATATATTCCTAGGGATCTTTAAATTATAAAGGTGGACCAATTGTTCAAATCTCATATCGCAAACCCATTGCCACTTCTTTCCTTGGAATCCGCTAAGCAGACGGCCCAGCGTCTCAATGCGGCAATTCACGTTGATCCGCTGGAAAACACTATTAATTAACAAGCACAAGTTTCTAGAAACATAATATCTACAACATTAATGCCCCCTTGCAAAACAAAGGACCAAACACCAACTATGATTAACTAAATCCATTACTGTGCATTATCTCAAATCCTGATTATACTGCTGACTTATTCCACTTACTTGATATTCAGTAAGTTACACTTGGTTAACCTCAATTTCATGCCTCTTCAACATTTTGTTACAGATTAGAGGTCAATTAGTGTCCTACATGTAAGGTTTGCCTTACACTCTCCCCTAGCATGAGAAAAATAAGGAGTTCTTCTACAACACATTAAACTCCAAACATTTCATCCATATTATCCACTATTGCTTGCTTCTTAATACATTGCATATCAATTCATTTTCATGACTTTGCTCATACATATTGCAGTTCGTCAATTCAAATAATATGACAATACAGTTATGCAACCATTAATACAGTGTTAAACGGCCAAAATACATCCATTACCTTATCAGTGCCTTTCATCAGCAAATCGAGTTTAATTACCGTTTTAGAGGGCCACACTTCGCACCCAGTGAGTCAAACCAAGCACTCCTACATATAATCATTTTAAAAATTACACGGTACTAATGTATTTCCATACATTTTACCACCTAATCGAAAATATATGTCAATTAACACAAATACAACAATTACAAGCCCACCTGTTCAGCGCTGCTAGTTTCAACTCCACTATTTGATAACGCGTCGTCTTCTTCCGTCCTCTTCTTTGACACAATTTCTACTTCCACTACGCGTTCGCAGGATCATTGCGTCTGAAACATTGTCACGAGAGTAAAAAAAACTAAACAGAACAATTGATTAAAAAAAACACATATATCTTGTGTAGAAAATGATTTCGCACTGTAAATGAAGCTGAATTTAACGATCAAACAACAATTACTCGAAAAAACCCCCAACTTCTATGGTTCGTGAATTTACTACTAACACAAACAGAGCTTACGCTAATCTATCCCAAAAGTGACGATAATCGGAGCTCGACCACAACTTACCAGCAATTCTCGCGTTGATCGACATTACAATTTGCACAAAATAAACGCTTGAAAGACGATAGTGGAGTGGTACGACTTCATGGTGTTTTTGATGCTGATTCAGTGACTATAGGACACCGAGAATCGAGTATATCACTAAATGTTTTGTTTTGAATTATTGAAGAAACACCTATATTTGCGGAAAATGATGACAAAATTCAATCATTGATACACGAGGAATCCCAAAAAGATACCACATCAAATATTTTTTACGTACAAAAACTCAAAATTGATACACCAAAAATCCATAACACATACACATCCTTTTACTATGCAGTGAAAACTTTAATGCTGCCCCCACTATCCCCTACCTGAAATGACGAAAAAATGCCCTGTGATACCCAATTCAGCCCATCCTTGTGCTGATATATCAGCCCCAAAACTTTCTACCTCGTATTCAAAGAGTAAAATCAGACCAATTCAAGCTTTGTTTCGTTAAAAGTAGATAATTCTGAAATCTGTTAGTCCAAACTCCAAAGTTGTCTTTTTTAATTTTCATCCCTACTAAAAATCAATATTGACGCGCCTAATACCATCCGTACTTCTCACCTCTTCTCTTCATTCAAACCTCCATTCCGTACTATCACCTTCCCCCTTTCTCTTCTTCAAACCAAAAAAACAATTTCCCAAATCACCGACGCTTATATATTATATAGCACAGCTCGAATTCTCTCACCCAAACCTCCCCACTTTCTCTCTTCCTAATCACCATCGCCGGGAATTATGGATTCTCCGGCGGCGGTGGCGCTTCCCTCTCCGGCCGTCATCCTCCTAGCCGCCCTCGACAGCTCGACACAACCACGCCAAACGACGGCGACGCCGGTCGACACTCAATCGACCGCTTGCGTGATCGAAGCTCACCGCATGATCGTCCGGACGGCGGACTTGAGCCCGAGGAAGACGCCGAAAAATGCCCGCCGATGGTGACGAGGAGATAGCGGTTCCCGTCCAGCGTGCAGCTGATGTTGCGGCGCATGGAAGGCGACTTGGAAGGGATCACGAGCCAACTGGTTGAACAATCTGGCGCGGATGTGAATTAACTGATTATTGATATCGCACTCCGTTAGCATGTTGCTGCTTGTCAGGGATATGTTGAGGCTGTTGATTTGTGATTAAAGATTGAATGCAAACGTGGATCCCTAAAGATCGTTGGGGGCAGTACGTCTGTTTTCTTTCTTTTTGTTGTTGTTTGAATTCATGTTTATAAGCGTTATTGATGCCATTGTTTTCATCATTTTTGCTGATTTTGATATTCTTTCATTTTTCCAAAGTAAATATAAAGGCAATCGGTTGATTTCAAATTATGAAGGACTTGTCAATGATGTGTCTATCACATCTGTTTTATGGTGTTAATCTGATTAAGTTTAGGGAAAAGAGCTCTTAAGGTATTGATAATTTTTCATTTATTTGATGTGTTCTGTTTTAGATATTAACCTTTTAATTTTGATTTTCTTACTATATCCATATCATCAAATCATATTAACCAATTAATTATTACTTGTGCTGTGTAGCTTTAGGAAAATGCTCTTAATCTTGTATCATTTGTAATTTGTTGATGTGGATTGTTTTCTCTTTAAAGGAAATTATCGTTTGAGTACATCATTATTTACGGATGATTTAGAAAAAAAAAAAAAAAGCTTCTGCTTATTGGTGTTATAATTTTATTGTATTAATGATTTGTTTTGTTCAATGTGTTATCTATCTTGGATCATTGACTTTGGATGGTATGATGTCTGTAAAATATATAATGTCATTATTTTGTATAGAAATTTTGTGTTTTGAATCATGAATCATTGGCATGTGAGTATTTGTGGCCGTGTTTTCAGCATTTATATTGAACAATATAATTAAGATGTTTTCTGTGGAAAGAATAATTACTGGATAGGTTGCTTTGTGTTGTTGGAATTTGTGCACATAACATTATTGAAATTCGATTTTGTCTTGSTGCAATTGAACTGGCATTCGAGGAATGGTTCATTGAAGTGGAAGAATTTTTCAATTTTAAAATGAGATAGTAATACATGGGCTTATTTAGTTGTTTGTGATTCGGAATTTCAAGAAATTTATTGATGATTTCAAGATACTTGTGAGTAATTTTTCTTTTTCAATTGTGGTGATGTATCAGACATAAGTTTGAGGAAAATGATGTGATTCGATACGTGAATATAAAATGTTATGATTGTGACCGACCTTAGAAACTCAAATAAAATATTAGTGCAATTTTGTTACTATTCTATATATAAAACAGTCCACCAAAAGAGCCTTTCATTGCTTCAATATGTTACTATTCAATATGTCATTGTGACGTAGCAAACTGCAACTAGCAAATTAGAAGATAATATGTGATACACTTGTGAATAATTTGTTCTTTTTTCCCAGGGCTTTGTGACTTTGTGTAAAAGAGACTTCAAGATGACTGAAGTATATAGGGCCATTTAGACTAAGGAACTTGGGTTTAAGTCCACCTTAAAAGATATTCTTACCCCTAGAATTACCAC
This sequence comes from Bassia scoparia, assembly GCA_008642245.1. Classification (NCBI taxonomy): domain Eukaryota; kingdom Viridiplantae; phylum Streptophyta; class Magnoliopsida; order Caryophyllales; family Amaranthaceae; genus Bassia; species Bassia scoparia. The sequence goes on along the minus strand of SNQN01010769.1, from coordinate 15,217 downwards.
AGTGTTTGTTTCCGTTCAAATCCACCGAGTAGAAGGATTTGTGATCACATGGGTCCTATTGGGTAATGGTAAGGGATTAATTGACATTTAAAAAAAAAAAAAAAAAATTTCTTTTTCAATACCGAATGAGGCTGGAATGTTGGTGCAAGTGTGCAAACTCTACCAGAGGTTTGTTTAGATGTATCTAAATTGTTTGCATAGAGATACTTGAGATAGTTAAAGAGAGGTTTATGGAGTGCCTTAGATAGTTAGATTTACCATTGGTATATTCACTTATGGTAAATATATCCTGCCTAAGTTTTATTTTATACTTCATCTTTTGTACTGTATGCAAACAATTGTAATCAGTAAGGGGTCGTTCGCATCACTTGTGGCTTTCTGTATTTTGTTTTGAAAAATTTCTTTAACCGTTTGGAATCATAATAGATTTAAAGCCCTACAATTGAAAAGTCCATACCACTTTTTTCTTGTTTCCTTTTTTGGTTTTTTTTTTTAAAAAAACTGAAATCTAGAAACAAAAAAAGCCGAATGGGTTATAGAGTTTTTTCTCCTGCTTAGCTCTATGGTGGAGCTTTACAGTTGTGTTGGAGCTTGACCTTTCTAGTGGTATTAGTGTATTGGTGTCTGACTAGTTATAGGTTAATCATTATAAACTCAGAATTATCAATGTGATGTGAATAATTTTCTTAGCAGCAAAAATTATTCTGATGGATTTATGAAGAGTCAAATGAGCCTTGTTTCTCTGTGCACTTCATTGTTTTTCCTTCCAAGATTTAGTTATGTGCAAATTTTGTTCATTTTAGTTGTTAGTTTGTGAATTGTATGATTGCATCAACAGCCACTTGCAGATGCCATTTATTACAAGAACCATGAGTGGTGAAGCTTTTGGAGTATGCTGGTGCAAAACCTGTATGTCATAGTGATTGCACTTTCATGCAATTTTTTTGTTTTGATTGTAAACCATTTATGATGTTAACTATGCTTTGTTGTCCCCCTTTTGCTTTGTTTTGGGGTTGTGGATCAATTAGATGGGCTTCCTATGCATGTCAAGAACGCCGTGATGTCCAGAATATGAGATGACCCTCAAGAAAGATTGATTTTACCAATAGTGGTCAACATTTAATAAGGTATTTATCATTTACTTTCCAGGTAGCTTGGATAACCTAGATATGTGGTTCTGTGAACTTTTGCATCGTTCTTCATGCCTATAATGAGTACTTATAGCAATTGGCCATGGGAAACTTTTGTTTGATTTTGTTTTTTGGATTTTCACCATCTTGAGTCGAGAGAAATCTCTGTTATAGATCTGATAGTAAGTACATACTATAGCAATGTGCTGCTTATGCAGTTGAAAACATAAATCAAGAAATACTTCGTGTGTTTTTAAATTTTCGCTTTTCATGCTTTTGCTGCAGGGGACCTTTCTTAGAGCCTCATGGAGAGGGATAGAGTGGCAGTCAAAAAGCTTGGGATGAGGTTCACGGTTGAAGAAAATTGTGGAGTACTTATTTTGTTGCGATTCTTATTTTATGCTTTAATGTTCTTGTCTTATATGAGGCTCCTAACATGTTCACAATAGCAGGCGATCTTTCAGAGACGAGCTTCCTTACTTCAGAGGATTCGGCATCCGAATGTAGTGTTCAGTTCTTGGGTGTGTTACTCAACATACACCAATGATGATTGTTATGAGTTTTTACCCAAGGTTAGACACTACTTTAATTTGTTCATTTCTGAAACATAAATTTATATTTGACTTCCTTCTCTCTCTCTCTTCGTTTTATCTTTGCAGCCGATAAGTTATCTGGGATACTTTTTGTGTTGGTTTACTTGTCTCTCTTTTCTATGATATTCCAATATATTCATCTCGTCTTCACTTCTTGTAACTTCCTTTCCTCTAGAACACTTTTTAACTATGATCATCTGAGGCTGATTTCCAGATATGGTATATCCTCCGTGTTTTTAGTTGTTCAGTTTCCATTTTGATGTTTTAAATAGTTGTTCACAATCTAAAAATAACTTTTTCACAATTTACTACTTTATTTACTCTAACATTAATGAATTACCCCTTTCTAAATCAACTTCTTACTTTACCCAATCTTTTCACCAAAATTACTATTTCCAATAAAATTTCATTCACACATTCTCTTTTTACCTAACTTATTCAACTTTTTACCCAACTTATTTAACTATTTATTCACTCAACTCAACTCTTAAAAATCTTCCAAATGTATGGAATCTAAAACAACGGAGGGAGTATCAATTATCAAAAGTCTTTTAATGCTGACCCTTGTTAGATGCTTTTGGTGGGCTGCTTATAACATGTTCCTAATCTTTTGTTATGACTTTAATGACTTTTACCGAGTGTTATTCTTTTGAGCCTTTTGATTATGAAGTTACCAAAACTAAGAATTTCATGTTGTCAGTTTGATGTTCGATTTTTCTTTCTTTTTTTTTTCTTCCCTTCTTCGTCTACTACATTAATATATAGTTATGTGACACTGGTCACGTATATGTTCGATTGTTTTTAAATAGATGTTCCATTGTTTTTTCACACTTGCGAGATAACTTTTAATCAATATATCTCTAATTTGTATAATCTAAATTTTAAAGTTTATATTTAAACAGTATAACTTGATAATAAGAAGATCTACATGTACTATATTTTCTTATACTCGCTCTGTTACAAATATTTGCACACTAGTATTAGAGATTTTCCTAGACAATTTCTTAATCACCCCACTAAACTTAATTAATAAAAATTATCCACTTAAACCCCAAATCAGAATATCACCCCAACCTTGCACCCTTCCACCTGCACTACCCTCAACATCGACATCACCCCACCACCTCACTTCCCACAACAGAACCAAACGCGCCACACCCAGCCACCATCCCCGAAATTCAAACCCAATCCCCAAATTCTCGCGCTTTCAACCCTAATTCCAAAATTCGCGAATTGAGAGAAGAGATTGTGAATTGAGAGATTGCGAATTTGAGATTTGGATCGTGAATTGAGAGTAAGAGCTGCAACAACATAACTCAAAAGTAAAAGGGACTCAAATCGCGATGTGAGAGATCGCGAATAGAGGAAGGGCGACGAAGGGTGGGTGCTTCTGCGATGCGCGGTGCGATGGTGGGTGAGTGGTTCTGCAATGGTGATTGCGATGGTGGTGGGGTGGTTATATTAGTGGGGAATTGAGAGATGGCGACTCAGGTTGGTTGCGGTGGTTTATAGGGTTTTGGTAGGGTGGTTTGATGGGTGGTGACAATTGTTTAGGGTAGAGGTAGGTTGGCGGTGATTTAATTAAATTAAGTTAGGTTAATTAAGAGTAGATATTAGATTATAAAAATTATATTTATGTATAAGTTAGTAAGGGTATAAATGTAATTTCACTACTAAAAATTTGCCAAAAATGGAAAGGATAAGAAGTGTTGCAAATAATATGTAACACTTGTTTATGGAAAKTGTTGCAAATAAAACGTAACGGAGGGAGTATATAAAATTATAAATAGATATTGTTGGTCAAAGTGGAGTCGATGAATAGTGCAAAAATCAAAGTGGAACATCTATTAAAAAAAAAGGACACTAAAAAAAACGCGATATATATTGTCTTAGTCATTCCCGATTCACCCAGATGTATCATATAGTGTACCCGTTTTCGTATTCCGTTAAAAATCAAATTTCGTCCCTTGTAACATCAATCTTTAATCTTTATATAATTACCAGCTTGTTATAATTAGCAACTTTGGGCTTTGTTGATGTGATTATGAAAGAGCATTTTGAGATTATAAATTTTCCTTATGTACATTACAGGGTGACCTTTGTGAGTTCTTGGAAGGCAAAGGAGCCCTTAAACCCAAAGCAGCAGTGAGATATGCACTTGACATTGCCAGGTCCGCTTCTCAATTTTGATATCCACTGAGTCGTCTAATTTTCTGGCGCCTTTGGTATTGGATTTTGGCTTACTAGTTTCTGAGAAACAGATTTCAAACTTGTTAATTGTTATACTAACAAGTTGTACCTATTTTCCCATGTCTGTAACTACAAGCTCAAAAATTGGAAATTTTGTTCTTGAAAATCAGCTKATGTGAAAATGAAAGGAATTGATCATCCTGAATATCACTTAAAAGTTTAAACTAGGATGGAAACCCTTTTATGATATCATTTACAACTTTACAAGCTCAATAAAGTAGCGAGTAGTCCTGCTCTATCGATCTATTGGTTTATCCTTGTWGGATTCCCCACTAGAAGCTCCTCTCTTGAAAATCTGATGATCTGGTCTTTTGCCTTTCCATCGATAACACATGAAAACCCAAGGGATCAGTTGGGCTGGTATGGGCAGGCCCCCTTGGAAAAAAAAACCGAAGTGAGAAAAAGGCAAAAGGCCCATTATTGTTAGAAGAGATATACACTTGTTCAAGTAGACGTAAATGAGATATGAAAATAGGAAACAAATCTCATGCAATAGTCGGCTATTATTGAGCTATGGCTTTTGTTACATAGGTTTATTAGAAAGTGAAGAATAAATTATCACCTTAAGAGAAGAATGAAGGTTAACATATTGTTTGGATAAGTGGGAAACGGAGGCCAAGGGATGGTAGGGAAAGGGAGGGGAACAATTCCTTGTTGTATAAGGGTTGGGAGAAGGAAGGAAGGGGTTGGTAGTGATCCATTTTCCCTCCATCTTCGAGGACAACATCCTTTGAAGTTTGACATTGGAGGGATTTGAAGGAAAATGAGTTCGTGTCCGTTCCTCTTTTTCTCTCCATTCTGCCTCCATTTTCAGACTAGATTTGGTAGAGTTTAATAGGCATCCTATTTTGTAAGAGAAACAAAAGTGTAAGGGTGCGTTCTCTTTCGTCACCTTTAAAAAATAAATTTAAGTCCAATAAATTTAGATCAGGTCCAATCTAGTCTGAAAATGCACTAAAAAATAGGTTGATTAAGGGTCCATCTTGTTCATATAAGTTAAGTCTATATAGGTGAAGAGAACGACCCTAATTTGGATAGCTAAAGTGTTTACTTTATCTACATTATTAGAGGGTGTGTAATTTTTATTTGGTAGAATTATGTGATTATGGAACTATGCAGTGTTCTCTGTATAATTCAATTTTTCGGATCGTGGTTCACCTAAAATTAGCCATATTTAGCCCGACAAACTCCCATAATTTGCTTACTTAAATATGTTTAGCCCATAATTTATCTTACATATTTACAACAAACACAGCGCATATGTCAGGATCGTGTCCCATAATTTACATATATAGCCCAAAACTCCCCATATAGCCCAAAAAAGACATCCTATATTTAATTTTGATGCGAACCTTCTTGTATGATCTCTGAGATGTTTAAGATAAGGAAGAACTGTAGACTTTCGCAATGTTACCACGCAGATAATCCCCAACTTTTTTCAGATAATAATGTACAGAAAAACATGTAATTATTATCTTCAGGCTTCAAATGATGTAGTAAATTTGTATAAAGATGGATTAAGGTACTAATAAATATTACCCCATTTAACTCACTTTGTCCAGGCTGCTAACATGGATATAGAACTTGGAAGTGTAATAATGTGGTCAGAACAACTGCATTGCAAACTGGGATGCATTTTGCCCAACTGAATTAGCTGCATTTTGAACTCGTAAACTGGTTTGCAATTCAATGCATGATCCTAACTAGGCTCACACTCTAGCTGTGGTGATGGTTGACATAACTTTTGGAGGATTTGGAGTTAATATATGGTAATGGTTTATGAACACCAGGTTCATTTACTCATCCCTCTTCTTGGAATGTGGAATGGACTCACTAATCTTGGAAATGTGTGACTTCGAGTTTCACATTTGTAGGAATTGAAATTTTCTTGGGTAATCAAGAAAGCGCCATAATTTTGATGAAACTAAACTACTAAAGAACTTTAAGAAAGAGGAAATGTATAATTAGCAACTGAGTGACTGTGTCGTCTAATGACAAATTTAAACTGGTGTATGTAAGAAATACAAGAAAATGTTGGGCAAAACTAGTAGTCTAAGCTTAATCTATAAGAAAGTCCTTGCACTATTGTGGAAATACCAAACTATTTTTCATGGACCCGCTAGTATTTATACCGCTGTCTTCGTAACTTAAGCGATAGTTATTATTGATGACAGATTGAAAGCAACTGAGTTTCTTATCTGTGATTCTTTTTCCTTTAACATATAATATAATAAACAAAATTATGAAATTGAGAAATCGTGATACCGCTGTACTTACATTAATAGGACTAAAAGCTTGAGGTCAATGACGAAAAATTAAGAGAAAGCAAGTGCACTTGAGGAATTTGAAAACTTCTCTTTACTGAAATTCATCTCCGATATATTACTGATTCACTACTTTATCATGGAAGTTTCTAGCAAAAACTATTGAAGAAGAGTTGAGGGACCCTTTGTAAGCTTTTGTTACTCCTTAAACTGTAAGAGATTTACTTGAGGGGACAATTTCATGCTTGTCTACAAATTGCTGTAAGTATTATTGGTTACAATGTCTTGAATGGACACGTTTTATAATAATTGTGTGTATAACTGGAATTTATTTCAAGGAAGGTAGAAGCTAGATTATTAGCAATTTTTGATTTAGTGTGCAGACCTTAAACACTAGTTAGTCTGCTGGAATTAGTTTGCCTTCTAGGTCTATGACTATGAGGATATCATCGCCAAAAAAGGAGCTGTGCTGTTATTAAACGATCATCCAGAGTAAACTTTTGATGGAATGCTATGATCTCAGCCATTTTGTATGATCATCGGAAAATGATTTCAGGGCCTCATAGTTGAACTTTGTCCCTTCTTGTAATACTTGTGCAGAAAAAAGTCTGTAGGACAAAAAGGATTCTTTCATTGGTAGAGTGATATGAGGCTTTATACTTGAACTTTGATCCCTTTCTGTGCATTGTGCAACAACTGGCCGGTTAGACAGCAAGGAGCACTGCCTTATTAAAATAACTCCCTATTGTGTATAATTGTACAGATCGATTGATCGACCGATCAATCATCAATCAAAGCCTTGGTCCCATAAGTGGTCCTATTTGTGACATATATTGGGAAAACCATTAACTAGTCAGTAGCTTCAGCAGAGTTGGACGTTAGTTTATAATGTCTTGAATGTATTAGATGTTATGCATGATTGAAGGCTGTCTATGTTACCATGGCTACCATCTTTTGTTTGGTATGTGGCATTACATAAAATGCAATAATTAAAATAAATACTCCGTATGAAGATGCTAAAACTAGATGTCGTATTGATTTAATCTCATATGTCTATGACTTTTTGATTACTCATGCATTTTTTGCGTATTGCTAAAGTTAAAACTTTAAAGCTGAACTACCTCTAGGTTTTATCTTCACATTGCTAGTTGTCTGTATTAAGTTAAATGCTGATAGAACTATAGTTACTTCCAGCATAAGACTTTCTGTTGGGCCGTTTGCTTCTTAAAGATTCCTTAATATGTTAATATCTGATGCTTTAGGGTTAAGGTAACTGATTATGAATTTTCCTTGTCTTTTAGGGATGAGTTATTTGCACGAGATTAAGCCCCTTCCAATAATCCATTGTGATCTCGAACCTTCGTGAGTTTTATGGAAACTCCCATCTTTCTTAAAAAGCTAGTGAATTTGATTCATGTTGGAGTGTGTATCCTCATCTACTTGAACACATCTTTATTTTTATGGAAACTTCCCATCTTTCTTACTTTGGCTATCTCCAAGATGACAGCAACATATTGCGTGATGATTCTGGACACCTCAAAGTTGCTGATTTTGGAGTTAGCAAGCTACTGAAGTTTCCAAGGGAGTGAAAGAAGACCGTCCAGTTATCATATGAAGAAACTTCATGTAAGTGTATTTTCTGGCTTAGTAGTACAATCATATGAATGTATAACTGTAAGTTAAACGGTCTGTTGTGTACTTAAGTAAAAGGAAACATTAAGTGATAATTGCATTCTTATATCTGTTCCCTCCTGTTTATAGGCCGGTACATGGCGCCTGAGCTTTTCCGAAATGAAGATTATGACACCAAAGTTGATGTATTTTCATTTGCTTTAATTCTTCATGAGGTAATAATATTCTCTCCCTTTTTTCTTGATTTTATTTTTAAAATTTTTTGTGAGTGGTGTTATTGGACTTTAGTGAGGTACTAATATTGGACTTTATCTCCTATGAGTGCGTCTTTGAGTGTTATTAGCAGTAAATCATCAATGTGAGATACCTTGTTCCTGCCTAGCCTGTTTGTTTATTGGACTTTATTCTGTTCAAGGACCTAGGCCCTTGGGGTTGTAGACTTATAGRCTGTARCAAACCTCTGCTTTGATACAAGGACTTTGCAATTTGTGTAAATTTGTCTTCTTGTTTCATTCTTGCAATCTAGCACTATTATTCTGATTGAGTTTTATTTAGTCAATCTCAATAATTGAGCTTGACTTAATAATGCAGAAAGTATTATAATGACTTGCTTTGCTGTTGTGCATTGTGTGTATCTCCAATATGCAATTTCTAAGTCAGAAAACACAGTTACGTGAGAATACTTTATGTATCTAAAAATTTTCAAATACGTCCTATTGTTCAAGAGTGTTCTTATATYGGGTGGTGMGTTCCATGCTTGAATTTGATGATTGATCTCATTTTTTCAACAGCTGATCAGGCAGTGGGTGGGATTATTAATTGTTTGACTTTTATGATGTGTGGCTTATTAGATGATTGAAGGCTGTCCACCCTTTGCTTCAAAGAATGGAAAAGAAGCACAGGAAGCATATGCTGCAAATGAGCGCCCACCCTTTAAAGCTTCATCAAAACATTATGCCCATCGGTTGAGAGAGTAAGTATACATTTTCTTAGTTGTAGTACATTTCCAAACACTATCCCATCTTCTGCACAACATGAATACATAGAGCAAATGTTTTATATTTGACGTTTTGATATGTAGTTTTCAAAAATTTATCTGTCACTCAACTCACTTTTACTCTAGATGATTCCTATATAACCAATATGAAAAATGCTGGAAACTAACATTTTACATTATCATATTTATTTGCTCATGAAAACAAGCAATGTCGATTGGAGATGCCAGCAGATCTCAGCTTAGTGTTCCTATTTTTCTCATCTCATTGGAGTAGAAARCCTATTGAGTACTTCTTGGGCAGACGATGAACATACTAGAAGTCTAGAACTATAGTGCAGTACTCTGCAGTAGGTTAAMTTGGATTAATGACTTTACTTTCTCTAACAATAGTTGGTAATTGTTTTGAGTACTATTTAACTATTGCAGAGCGGCTGGCTCATGACTTTAGTGAGGCTGCATTATACATTTATGCCATAGGGATTTGGATAGGTGCAGAATTATTATGATGATTATTTTAAAAAAGAGTTTAAACCAAGTGGTTTATGAATAGNCCTATAATTTAATTTTGATGGCCGAACCTTCTTGTATGATCTCTGAGATGTTTAAGATAAGGGAAGAACTGTAGACTTTCTGCAATGTTACCGACAGATAATCCCCAACTTTTTTCAGAGTAATAATGTACAGAAAACATGTAATTATTAGATCTTCAGGCTTCAAATGATGTAGTAAATTTGTATAAAGATGGATTAAGGTACTAATAAATATTACCCCATTTAACATCACTTTGTCCAGGCCTGCTAACATGGATATAGAACTWGGAAGTGTATAATGTGTCAGAACAACTGCATTGGCAAACTGGGATGCATTTTGGCCCAACTGAATTATGCTGCATTTTGGAACTYGTAAACTGGTTTGCAATTCAATGCAGTGATCCTAACTAGGCCTCACACTCTAGCTGTGGTGAATGGTTGACATAACTTTTGGAGGGATTTGGAGTTAATATATGGTAATTGGTTTATGAACACCAGGTTCATTTACTCATCCCTCTTCTTGGGAATGTGGAATGGGACTCACTAATCTTGGAAATGGTGTGACTTCGAGTTTCACATTTGTAKGAATTGAAATTTTCTTGGGGTAATCAAGAAAGCGCCATAAATTTGGATGAAACTAAACTACTAAAGAACTTTAAGAAAGAGGAAATRTATAATTAAGCAACTGAGTGACTTGTGTMGTCTAATGACAAAAATTKTAAACTGGTGTATGTAAGAAATACAAGAAAATGTTGGGCAAAACATAGTAGTTCTAAGCTTAATCTATAAGAAAGTCCTTGCAACTATTGTGGAAATACCACAACTATTTTTCATGGACCCGCTAGTATTTATACCGCTGTCTTCGTAACTTAAGGCGATAGTTATTATTGATGACAGATTTGAAAGCAACTGAGTTTCTTATCTGTGATTCTTTTTTCCTTTATAAC
>SNQN01010768.1:0-20869 GCA_008642245.1 Bassia scoparia | reverse complement strand
AGGTCACATTATGACTCTGGCGTATCCCTGGGCTATCTATCCACATCTCATCCTAGCCTGATGTCTCTGCTTTTTACCGCCTTTTCTGCTTCGGCCTTAACCCAACTTAATCCCGCCCCTGGCGGCTCTGGACCCTTTCGTTTTGCTTTTCCGCTGGTTCCGCCGGTGGTGGTTTTGCGTCCTTCCTTACTCCCCTTCCTGGTGTTGTTTGTTTCACCGGCCCTACCGCCGCCGCCGCTCTCCCGCCGCTGCCCGGCCCTGTGCTCGGTCCGATGCCCGTCTGATTTCGTGTCTATACACCATGGGGCCCGCGCCCCCCCGGCTCCGCCGGTCCGTTCCCTGGCGCCTGTCTCTGGTTCTACTCCTCTTTGCTTCTTCGCCTCTTGTTCTCTCTCTTTTTGCTTCCCGCCTACCCTCTCTCTGCCCTCCCCGGCTCTCCTTGCCTGCCCTTTTGCCCCGGCCCTCTGCCCCACTGGGTCCGCCCCTGGCTCCGCACTCCGTGGGGGGCGCCTCTTCTGGCCTGGGCGCCGGTTCTGCTGCCTTCTGCCTCTGGTGCTGTTCCGGCTCCCTCTTTCTCCGGCTCACTAGCCATACTAGCTGAAGACTAAACTAAGCTACCAATCAAATCCTCACCACAAAACGGAATGAATAGATCAACTCTCTCTGGCCTCCTTTCATCCTCCTTTCCCCCTGCTCCGGGTCCTCTCGCCACTGAGACCTTGCCTGCATTTTTCCTTTTTACCCCTCTTATTCTGGCTGTCGTTCTGATGATTTTCCCCCTTTGAGTTGCCTTTGCCTGCGCATTGGGACTGCAGTGCCCGCGGTTTCCACAAAGTCTGCCCACTTATGCTTCCCCCCCCGCCGACCTCTGCCGTGGCTCCTTCCTACAACTGGTTCGGGTACTTCCCAGCCCGATCGTAAGTCCTTTGTTCATTGCATTCCTGCCTCATGCCCACCTTTGGCTCCTCGCGTTCCCCCACCCCCCTGCCTCATCTCTTCGTAACCCTCCTTGCCCTCCTTCCTCCTTCGCTTGTGGTCCTCTTTTCTGCCGGCCCCTGCTTCCCGTCCTTACTTCGTCCCGTCCTTCTCCCTTCTCGCAGGGCCCCCTGCTCGCTGCTTCGTGGCCTCACACAGCCCTCCCCTAAAAAAAACTGCTCCTACGTAGCCTTTTTCCGCCCCTCGCCAATCCTTCGGGCCTGTGCCGCGTCGTATCTCTTTTGCCACCGGCCCTCTGCCGCCCCGCTTCCTGCGTCGTCTCGATCTCCTGTTCGCTCCACCCCCTTCCCCTTTGCTCCCTGTTCGTTCTTGAGTCCCGGCTGCCGGTGTTCCTGCTCTGGCTGCCGCTGGTGCGTTGCTCCCAGGCCTGGCGGCCGAGGGCGGCGCTCTTTGCTTCCACCTCGCTCCCACCTGCTGTTGCTCGGTCTTCTTCATTCCCTCTTTTTCCCCTTTTGGACTTCTTCCCTGCCCCTTTTGTGGCCCTCTCCATCCTGCTTTCCTCGTTGTCTTCCCCTCCGCCTCCCTTGCGGCTTCTTTGCTGTCGCCTAGGCCGTGCCCTTTAGGGCCCTCATCTAGTGGTTCACCGCCACTCCTCTCTCGCATCGCCCCGCTGCCCGGCGTTCCATAGTGTCTCCGTCCTCCTAGATCCCTTGGTGGAGGACCGTATTATTCCGTATTTCGCCCGTCTCCTACTCATCCCCTTGCGCTCCTGCCCGACCAGTCCTCCTCGTGGCTTCGTTTCTCCGCTGCTGCTAGACGCTGCGCCTCATCGCCCCTCGCCTTCTCATCTGTGAATCCTAGCCGTCGTCTGCGTTTCTCCGATCGCTTTTCTTTTCCCCCTTCTACTTTCCCTGTGTTATGCCACCTTCTCTTTGGTTGCACTTCCCTGTCTGGCCCTTGCCCCGGCGCTTGCTTGTCCTCCTCTTTTTCAGCCCCCCCTTCCGTGGTGTTTGCTGTGGCTTTTCTGCCACCTGCGCTTTTTTTGTTTTCCTTGTCCCCCTGTTTCTTCTTTCTATTCCGCTTGTTTCCCCGCCCCTTCGTTTCGGCTTTTTTCCTGCCGTCTTTCCGTTTTCGCCCCGCTTTTGGCCGGTTGGCGTTGTTGATTCCCGTTCGCCCCCTCTCTGTCTTGCCGAATTTGTTCCCCTGCTCTTGCCGCAGTTTTGTCTGCCCTCTCTTCCTTTGCCCCTCTGCTTTCCCGTCCGCCCCTCCCTTCCTTCGCCCCCCCCTCCCCTTCCCCTCCTGCCTCCCCTCTGTCCCTTCCTCCCTTCACTTGCCCTCCCCCCTTTTGCGTTCCTGGCCCGCCTTGTCTGCCTCCTCCTTTGCCTCTCCTTTCCCCCTTCTCCTTCCCCTTGGGGCCCTTTGTCCCTCTTGCCCGTTCTCGCTTTCTCCTCCTTTTGTTCTCCATCTGCTTCTCTTTTCCCGGCGTCCTCCGCTCCCCTTTGTCCCCTCCCTTCCGCGTCCCACCCCCCTCCTCTCCTGCTTTCGTCCTGACCTCTCCTCTCTCTTCTGCCCTCCTGTTCTTTTTTCCTTCCTTCCCCTCGTCTCCCTATTTACTTTTTCGTATGGCGTTCCCTTGGCTCTCCTCTACACCACTCCCTGCCCAGGCCTGCCCCTCGTGCACTTCGCTCCTTCCGCCCTTCCTCCCCTCCGCCCTCTCCTGGCTTTGGCGCCCGACACATCTATAGCACCACCCGTTTTTTCCCTGTCCCTGCCCTGTTTGCCCTTCCCTCTTCCCCCCCCCCTCCTCCGGGGCGCCCCGTGGTGTCCTCGTGCTTTTCCTCCCTCCTTTCTTCGCTCCCGATCCCCGTTCCTTCCTGCCCTCCCCCCCCCTTTGCCCCGTTCCTTTTTTGCCCGGCCCTTTCCCCCTCTTTTCTCCCCCCTCCCTTTGCCCTTCCTTGGTCTTCCTCTCCCTCCGCCCTTTCCCTTCCCCTCCCCTTCCTTGTCCTATTGTCTGATCCCTCCCCCCCCCCCTCTTTTTCTCTCTCCTTGGTCTTTCGTTTGTCCCTCTGCTTTCTCTGGCGTCTCTCTCTCTCCCCTTCCCTCTTTTCCCGTTCTCCTCGTCCCTGCTCTTTTTTTCTCCCTCTCTTCCTTCTTTTTCCTCCCCCTCTTCCCCCCTTCTCTTCTTCGTTTTCTCCCCCGCCCCCTCGCTCTTTTTCTCCCCTTCTTGCCCCCCATCGTTTCCCCACCCTGCTCCTTCCTCTCCGCCTGCGTCCCTCCCATCGTTCGCCCCACGCCGTCCTTTTTCCCCTCGGCGCCTGTGTTCCCTGTGTGGTCACTCTGGGTCCTCTTCGCCTCTTTCTCGGCCCTCTCTCTTCCCTCCCCAGGGCTGGGGGCGCCGCTGTGTCTCCCTCTTCCCTCCTTTTCTCCTCTTCCTGCTTTTTCCTCCTTCTGCCTGCTGTTGCCTCCCCTCTCCTTTGTTCCTTCCCTCCTCCCTCCTCCTTCCCCCTGGCCCTTGCCATGTCTTCCTGTGCCTATCCTGCGGCCCCTTCCCCTCCCGTCTGCTTCCTTCCCTCGGCTTGCCCCCTCTCTGCTCTTCCTTTTGCCTTTCGCGTCCTCCTGTGTTTCCCCCGTCCTTCCCCTTCCCCTCCGGCTCTCTTCTCCCTTTGTCGTCCTCTCCGCTCCTTCCTCTCCGTCTCCTGTCTCCCCTCCTTTTTCCTGCCCCTTCCCTTTTCCTCGGGTTCCGCCCCCTCGCCGTGCCCCTCCACCCTCGTCTCTCTCTTCCGCGTCTCGCTTGGTGCCCCTTGTCCTTCGTCCTCTTTCTCCTTCTTTCTCCTCTGCTGTTTTGGTTCGTTTTCCTGCCTCCTTTTCCTCTCCTTTTCCTTCCGCGTCCCCGCTCCTCTCCCTCTCTTCCGCCTCTGCCTCGGTTCCTCTTCTCTCTTCCCCCGTGTTTCCCCTGCTGCCCCTTCCCTCTGTTCTGCTCCCTCCCCGTCCTTCGTCCGCCCCTCCTCGCCCTGTCCGCGTCCCTGTTCCCCCGCCTTGCCCCCTTCCCCCCTCGCTTTCCCTCTCCTCCTCCCTTGGGCCCCCGCCCCTCTGCCGCGGGCCTCTGCTGCTCCCCCGCCTGCGGCCGCTCTCTCTCTCCCGCGCGCCCTTCTTCTTGCTCCCTTCCCTCTCCCCCTTCCCCTCCCCTCCCTCCGGCGCTTTGGGCTTCCCGCCTCCGGCGCTTTTGCTTGGCCGGGCTTCCCTGCGTTTTCCTCCCTGGTCGGCCCCTTTTTTTGGCTCGGTGGCTCGGTTTTCGCCTCGCCGCCCCCCCTTGTTTCCTTCCTTTTCTCCTTCTCCTTTTCCTCCTCCATCCGTTTTTTCGCTGTTCCCTCCCCTTCTGGCCCGGTTTTTCCGCGTTGCTTGCGTTGCCTCCCCTCGTTTGCGTCCGTTTGGTCCCCGTTGCCCTCCCGTTCGGTCCCCCGCGTCCCTGTGTGCCTGCCCTTTCTGGGCCTCGTCCTTTTTGGGTGCCCCCTTCGGTCGTCTGCCCGTTGCCTTTCGCCCGGGGTCCGTCCTTCTGTTCGCGTCCCCCCGTTCGGCCCCTGGCCCCCCGTTCTTTTTTTTCGCTTTCTCTTGCCCCCCTCTTTCCCCCCTTCCCCCTCGCCCCTGGCCCCTCCCCCGGCGGGCGTCTCTTGTTCTCTTTCTCTCCCCGTCCCCTCCCTCGCCGCCTCTCCCCTTGCCTCCGCCGGGGCCGCCGTTCGGGCCCGCCTCCTCGTTGTCCCCTGTCCCCGTTCCCTCCTGCCGCCCCCCCCTTTCCCGGCCGTCCTCCCCTTTTTTGCGCCCCCCCCTCTCCCCGTCTCCTCTTCCCTCCACCGGCTCTGCGTTCTTCCCCCTTTCCCTTGCCCCTTGTGTCTCCTTGTCTCGTCCGCTTTCTCCCCTCGCGTTCTGCCCGTGTCCTCTTGCGCGTCCCCCGCTCCCTCCCCTTTTCGGCGCCCTGCCGGTTTCGCCTCGCTTTTCCCGCTCCCGTGCCGCCCCTTTCGCGTTTCCCCTGGTTTCCGCTCCCCCCTGCCTCCGCTTGCTCCCCTTCCGCTTTCTTCTCCCTTCTCCCCTCCCTCCTTCGCCTTCGCCGTTCGCCCGCTCCCTCTTATTGTTTCTCGTCTCCCCTCCTGGCCGTGCTCCGTCCCCCTCCCTTTTTCGCCCCCCCCGCCTCGCCGCTCTGCTGCCCCCGCCCCCCGCCGCTGGCTTCCCGCTCTCTGGCTGTTCCCCTCCCGCTTGCTTCGGTCCCGGCGTGCCTCTCTCTCTTGTTCCCTTCCGGTCCCCGTCTTTTGCTCCCCTGGCCGCTCCTGGCCGCCCTTCCCCGCCCTGCCCCTCCTCGCTGCCCCCTCCCCGCCGCCCTCTCCTCCCTTCCTCGTCCCCCTCCGCTTTGCCGTTTCGTTGCTGCCGGCCCCCTCGCTCCCTTGTTTCGCGCTTCTTTCGTTTCTCCCTCGGCCCCTCCTGCCCTCCCCTCCTTCAGTTGGTTCGCCTTTCTCCCTTTCTCCTTCCCTTCTCCTCTCCGTCCTTGCGTCTTGCCCCGTTTTCCCTTCCTGCGCGCCCCCCGTTGCCCCCCTCGTGACGGCGGGCGTCCGGCCCCCTTTTCTGCTTCGCCTCCGCCTGGCCCCCGCCCGGCTGCTTTGTGGCCGCTTGCCGGTCCCCGTCGGCCGTCCCGCCGTCCGGCTCCTCCGGCCCTCTTGTTTCCCCTCTGGTTCCTCTTCTCTCCCTTCTGCAGCCCTCCCTCCCTGTGGGCCTTCCCGTGTCCCTTCGTTGCCCCTCCTCGTGCTCCTGCCCTTGCCCCTGCCCGTGCCCCCTCCTGCCTCTGGTCCTTCCGCCTGGTCCTCCCTCCGTCCTCGCCTCTCCTCCTCTCTCGTCTGTCTTGGCCCTGCCCGCCGTCCCCTCCTTTGCGCCGCCTTCCCCGCCCCCCGCTCCCTCCCCCCCTTCCCCGGCTGCCCCTCTGCGCCCTTGTCTCTCCCCCCCTCGGCCCTTCCCTGCCTTTTCTGCCGCCCTGTGCTCGCCCTGTTCCCCCTCTGCGCTTCGCCCTGTCCCCCCGTTTTGCCGTTTTTTTCTGGCCCCGTCGCGTGCGTCCCGCCTTTCGTCCTCTCCGTCCTCTCCTCTCGCCCGTCTCGCTTCCCTTCGGCGTGCCCTTCGTCCTCGTCCCCTCCCTTTTCCCCTCTCTCCCCCTTTGCCCCCCTTCTCTTGCGTCCCCTCTTTCCCCCGCCCCGCCTTTCTGCTTCTCTCCGCTCCTCCTGCCGCTGCCCCCCTCTCCCTTCCTGGTCCCGCTGTCCTCTTCCTTGTTTTCCGCCTTGTTCTCCCTGTGCTCCCCTCTTCTCGCTGGGTGGGCCCCTCTTTTGTCCCTCTTTTTCTCGTCCCTTCTCCCCCTGGCCCGTTTCTTCTCCCGGTGGTTTCCCTTGCCCCTGCTTTTCCCGTCCCGGTTGGTCTTCCGTTGGCCGGCCCTGTTCCCGTCCCCCCCCCCGTGCCGGCCCTGTTCTCTGCCCCGCCTCTCGTGGCTTCGCGCCGCCCTTCCCTGTGCCTACCGCCGTCCCCGGGCCTTCTCGGTCCCTGTGCCTCCCCCTCCCCTTCCCCTTTCCCGCGTGTCTCCCTCTCGGCCCTGCTCGCCCTTTGCTTGTCCCCCGCCCGCCCCGTGCCCGCCCCTGCCCTCCTCCCCCCCCGCCGCCCGCTGTTCCGCCCCCGTTCTGTTTTGTCTTGCTTTCTCTCTTTCCTGGTGCTCCCTCCTCCTCCTGCCCCCTCGTGCCGCCCCCCTGCCCCCGCCCCCCCGCTGCCGTCTTGTCCCCGTTGCCGCGGCCTCCCCGCCGCCGCCCCCTTCCTCCCCGGTCGTTTTCCCCCTTCCTGTCTTGTCCCGCTACCTGCCCCCCTCTCCCGCCCCCCCTCTCTTTTGCCGTTTTGCTGCCGCTTCCGGCTTCACTGTTCTCCCCCGGGGCCGCTCCGCCTCCTGTTTCTGCTCCCTCCCGCTCCCCTTTCCCCGCTTTGCTGTCTCGCTTGCCTGTTTGCCCGCGGGTTCCTCGGCCCTTTTTGCCCCGCCGCCCGCGCCTTTGCCCCTCTCGCCTCCGGCCTCCCTCCTCCCTCCTTGCGTTTGCGCCCTGCCCCTTTGCTCCCCTGCCCCCGTTTCGCCCCTCCTTTCGCGCTTCCATCTCGCCCGTGCCCCTTTTCGTCTCCCTCTTCGTTGTTCCGCCCCCGCGTTCCCCCCCTGTCGTTGCCTTTGCTCCCTTGCCCGTGCGGCGCTTTGGCCCCTTTCTTGTCTCGCTGCTTCCTTCCCTCCGCCCTGCCCCCCTGGCTTTTCCTGCGGCGTTCCTGCCCCCCGTGGTTTCCCGCCCCGTTCTGCCGTGCCGCCCTCCCCGGGTCCTGCTCCGGGCCCCAGCCCCCGGCTGCCGCTGCTTGGCCTTCCGCGTCCATCCTCCCTCCCCCGCTTTTTGTTTTTCCCTTTTTTCGCTGCCCTTCCCCTCCCCGCCTTCCTTTGTCCGTCTGTCCCCCCTCGGCGTCCCGCTGGTGGCCCTGGTTCTTGCTCCGCTCCTCCGCCCTTTCTGCCGCCCGTCGCCCTCTCTCTCCCGGCTCCCGTGCCTCTCCCGCCCTCGCCGCTCTGCCTCTCCCGTCTCGCTTTCCTGCCCTCCCCCGTGCCCCCGCGACTCGTCCTTGTGCCCCCGTGTCCCTGTGGTGTCTCTTGCCCCCCCGCCCTCCTCCTCCCCTTTCTCGCCGCCCCTTCCCCCCGCTTTGTTTCCCCCCGCCTCCCTCCCCTTCCGTCCGCCGCCTCCTTCTGCTTTTCCTTGGGCCGTTGCTGCTCGGTCTCGGTCCGCCCGCGTCTCTGTTCTCCACTTCGCTTGCTCTCCGCGGCCGCCCTTCTCTGGCCGCTCCTGTCTTCGCCCTTCCTGCCTCGTGCGTCTCCGTGCGTCTGCTTGTTCCCGTCCTTTTTCCCCCCTCTTCGTCCCGGCCGTCTCCCGCTTCCGCTCCCTGCTGTTGCTCCCGCCTTCTCCCTCTCCCCTCCGCTTGGGCCTTTGGTCGCGTCGGCCCCTCCCGCCTGTTCTCCCGCCCCCTGCCGCCTGTCGCGCTCCCCTCTCGTCCCCTCTCCCTGCTGCCCCTCCCGCGTCGCGCTTCTTTTTTCCAGTCCCGTTCCCGGCTTGGTTTTCTGGTGCTCGCCGCTCCCGTTCCTCCCTGCACCGCCTCCCCGTTTGTTCTCTCCTTTTCCCTTTGTTTCCCTTCTGCGCCCCGTTCCTTGCGGCCCTGTCGGGCCTTTTCCCCTGCCCCTCTGTCCCCTCCGCGCTTCCTCCCTCCCCTGCTCGGCCTCTGGCGTTCGCTTCTGGCTTCCCCCCCTCTCCCCTCTGCTTCCCCCCTTTCCCCGTCCTCCCCCTCTCTTTTCTTCTGCCGTCCGTCGTTTCCGGCCCTTCCTCTCTCTGCCCCTGTCTGGTTCCTGTTTCTTGCCTCCTCGTTCACCGCTTTTCCGGCTCTCCTCCCTGCCCGTCCCTCCCGTCTGCCCTCCCCGTCCGTCCCGCTCCGCCCTTGTCCCGTTCTTTCGTGCCTTTCGCGCTCTTCTCGCGGCCCCGGGCCCGCTCCCTCCCTCCCCTTTCCCGTCCCGGCCCACCCTGTCGTCCCCGCCGCCCCCGCTCCTGTCCTCCTCTCGCCTTTTCCCTGTCGTGATCTCTTCCCTTTCTCTGTGTGCCTGCCCTCTCGTCTCCCTCCGCCGTGCCTTCTCCTCGTGCCCCCGCCTCCTCGTCCCCTCCTTGTTCCCCGGCCCGGGCGTGCCTTTGGTCCCGTTGCTCCTCGCCCTGTCTGTTTCCTCGTTCCCGGCTCCTGTTTGTTTGTTGGCCTCTTCCCTGCCGTGGCCTCTCTTTGTCCCTCTCTTCTGGCCGTCCCCGCTCCGCCCCTTCCTTGCCTTCTGTTTTTCCAGCCCTCCGCCATTTGGGCTTTCCCCTTTCCCGGCCGCCCTCCGGTCTCCGTCCTGGGGCCCTCCGCCCCCCCCTCCTGCGCCGCTGGTCCCGCCGCTTTCTCTTTCCCTTCTCTTCCCCGTCCCCATGTCTTCCCTGATCCGCCTCTGCCTCCTTTGCGCCTTTCCCTTTCCTCCATGGCCCTCCTCTCCTCCTTGCCCTCCTCGCTCTGCTCTTTCCGCTTCCCCCCGCCTTCGTGTTCCATCGGGGCACTGCCTTGTGCCCAGGGTTTCCGCCCGCGCGGCGTCCCTCTTCCTCCTTGCTCTCTGCCCGCCTCTGCCCCGCCCTGCCGCCCTCTTTCCTCTTACTCTTCCCCCGCCGCCCTCCTCCCCTTCCTTTTTGGCCGTTGGCCCTCCTCTTTTTGGCCTCCCTCCCTCGCCTGCCATCCTGCCCACGCTTCCCATCTGCCTCCCACCTGTTTAGACGCTACCGTTGGCATCGCTACTCTCTACTAAAAAATTAAATAATATTACCCCGCGCTCATCACTTCCTCCGGCTTCGCTCTCCCTCTGTCTCCATCCCCCTGTTTGCTGTTGTCGCCTCTCCCTCTTCTCGCTGCCTCTCCTCTTTTCCTTGTCCTTTGGGCCTCTGCCCTGCCCCTGTTCCGTCGCCTGGGCCCCTCCCGGCCTCCGCTCCCGCGCCCGCCCCTCCGCCTGCGCCGCCTTCCTTCCTCGCCCCTCCCCCTCCCTCTCCTGGCCCTCCCCTGTCTTTGTTCCCCGTCCCTTTCCCCTGTTGGCCTTGGGTTCCCTCCTCTCCCTCTTCCTTCGTCTGACCTTCCCCTGGCCGCCCTCCCCCTGCGCCTTTCTTTCCCTTTCCCCTCCCCGGGCCCTGCCCCGTTCCCTTGCTCCCTCCTTGCGCCCCGTTCCCTGCGCTGTTGCCCTTGGGTCTCCCCGCCCCCTCCTCCCATTTCCTTTCTCCCCTCCCCTTACCGTAGCTTTCTCTGGCCTCCTCCTTCCGCCTGGCGCCGCTTGTCCCCTCTCCTTCTCCTGCCCCCCTTGCTCCTCCATCTGTGTCGTTTCGTCGGTCTTTGCGGCCCCCTGTGTCCCCTTTTGGCCTTGTCTCCTCGTCTCCCTCCCCCCCGTGCCTTGGCTTTCCCAGTCCCGGTCTCCCTGCTGTTTCCTGGTCGCCTGCCCTCCTTTGTACGGTTTCGTCGTCCTGCCGCCTCTTCGCGGCCTCCCCGTCTTCGCCTCTTCGTGTTTCCCTCTCTCCCTCCACCTCTCGCGCCCTGCCCTTCTGCCTCCTCCCCTCCATGTTCCCGCGCGGCCCCCCGCCCTCGCCCCGCTATTTGCCCTCCCGTTCCCTGCTCCCCCTCTCTCCCTCCGCCCCTCCTTGGTCCGGCTCCCGCTCCTCGCCTCCCCTTCTGTGCCTGTCTTCCGCTTCGTCTCCTCCGGGGCTCCTTTCCCCATGTGCCCGCCCCCGTCGGTTCCCTCCCCTTATTTTCCTCTCCTGCCGCCCCTCCCCCCCTTTCCGTCTCCTTTCCTCTATCCTCTTCCTTCCCTCCTCCCATCCCTGCTCACTCGCTCCCTTCCCCGCTTCCCTCCCTCCCTTTTCCCTTGCTCTCCTCCCTTCGCCCCCTCCTTTGCCCCCTGCCTCCCTCCCCTCCCCGCCCCTCTCGCCTCTCCCTCTTCGACGCCCCCCTCGGCTGCCCGCCGCTTCTCCCTCCTCGGCATCCCCCTCTTATTCCCCTTTGGTTGGCCTCGGCCCGCTCCACCCTTCCCCTTCTCGCCTCCCCCCTCCCGTCCCCTCTTCCTCCGGCACCTCCTTCCATGGTGGGGCTTTCCCCCCTTCCCCGGTCTCCCCCCGGCCCTCGTCGCCTCTCGCTCCCTCCCCGCCCTCCCGCTTCGCCCCCCCCCCCTCCACTCCTCCCCCTCAGGCTCCTCCTCCTTCCCGCCCTTGCCTTCTCCCTCCTCTTCCACTCCCATCCTCCCCCCCGCCCCTTCCGCCCCTCCTCCTTGCCTCTTTCTCCTCCCCTCTTTTTCGGCGCATTCTGACGCTCTTCTTCGCGTTGTCGGCGTTCGCGCTCGCGCTTGCGCGTCATAGTTTTCCCCCCTTCTCCCCCTCCTCCTCAGCCTTTTCCTCTTCCTTTCTCCGCCCGCAGCGCTTTCGGCTGCCTTGCTTCCCCCTCGCTTTTCTCCGATCCGGGCCCTCGCCCGGCTCGCTTTTCGCCCCGACTTTTTGCCGTTTTGGGCGCTTTTTCTCGGGTTTCGGCCTTCTCATGGGTTTTTCGCGGGGTGCGCTTCCCCTCCCCCGCCTTCAGCGCTCCTCGGCGCGCCGCTCTCCGCCCGCGAGTCGCCTCCCCCCTTGCGGCCCCTTTTTTGCGTTCCCCATCCGCACCTGGGTTTGCGTCTTGGGGGTTGCCGGCGCGTCGAGCCAGCAGGTGCCGCCGCGGGCTTCGCCTGGGCTTCCCGCTGCTCCCCGCTTCCCTCGTTTGCTTGGCTTTACGCCCTTGCAGCTCTGCTGCTGCAACTGCTCCGGTGCCTGTGCGCTTTTCGCGGCGCCGTGGCCTTTCGCGCGCGCCAGCGCGCGCCCCCGGCGCCGCCGCCCGCGCCGCCCCCGCGCGAGTGGTCCTTTGGCGGGCCCAGTTCGGGTCGTTCTCTTCTCTCTCGCGGGTTCTTTGCGCCGTTGCGCTTGCCTTGTGGGTCCCCCTCTTTTCGGCCTCACACCCTCCGTCCTTGGGTTGCACATCACGATTATTAAAGTAATTTCTACAATTAATACATATTATGATTATGAATCAATTAACCAAATCACAATTGCAAAAATTCCTTTTTATTTTTTTTTTCGTTTTAGGGTTGATTTTTTGCTACATGCATTGAATTTATTTTTTTGAGCGGTGTCGAGTTAGTTATATTGTGTGTATTTTAGGAATAAATTTTCTTTGTCAAAAAAAAAGGAATAAATTGAAATATCATGAATTTTATTTTTTGTTATAGGGGAATAATCATGATTTATTTTTTCTTGTAAAAAAAAGGAATAAATTTGAAAAGCCCTTGTTATTAATGCCAAAAAAATAATTTTTTATATTATTATTATTAATTATTATTATTAATTATTTATAATATACCATAGTTTTTTGACAATGATAGTATAGAGGTAATCACTATTTTCATTTTTTTAAAAATACGGAGTATATGTATTTTGAGTGCATCATGGTGTTAACTACGTAATGCAAAAAAAAAAAATAAAATAATAATACGTAAATGATATTTCGTTCTTTTTTCAATTTGTTAAACTTTTGTTTTAAAAGAGCCACAAAAAGTGCAAAATAGAATCGATCCTAGATCGTGTCCTGAAATTGGAAAGGGAGCTAGTCTAACCAATGAACTTCCCTCAACTTTTTAGTTGGTTACAATTTCACAAAAACAAAAGGCTCTCTCATTTTATTTTATTTTTTTTTGACAAAAGTGCAACAACTAATTAAAAAGACAAGTAAGAAAAATGCAAGAAAAAAATTGGCGAGAATACTCCTTCCCGATCAAAAATATTTGTTACTTTAAAATTTTTTCAACAATTAACGAGACAAAAGAATTTAAATGTTTTATTGGAAAGTTACGAGTATATGTAACAAAAAACTATAAAAATCTTATCATATCTTTTGAAAAAGTATCCGGTTGAAGATGAATCAAATTAAAACAACATTACACAAGACTATATTTATTTGTATATATAAAAAATAAAATAATTCAAACTTACAAAGTGAATTGAATAGTACCGGAAATGTAGCAAGTAATGTGACAAGATATACAAGTATATAATTCATCTTATACACTTAGATTTCCATCGGCAATTTTGCGAGGCTTCTCAGCCCAAGGTAACGAGGCCGACCGAGAAGTAATTATATGAAAAAGCCTCTATCCAAGAGCCCTAGTTTCTTGTTAGTCCAATGGAGGATATCGAAACCAAAAATCAGGGATTAAGTTCTCTCATTAACCACGGGTTTCTCATGGCTGAACGTGTCGAACTGAACATTTTCCATGGTATCCTTCCAAATCCGCCTTTCTCCAACCCCTCCAAAATGGAACCCGTTTCTGCTGCATACTGCACCATTGCACGTACGCAAAGTTTTGTTGATCATAAGATATAAGTCTATTATATATATCTTGATCTAGCCTTTTGTAAGAGGGAGGAAGATGGTGTCCCCTTAACAAAATATCTATCATACCTTAATGATCTCCTATAAATACTATAATGAAGGATATAAGTTGATGAAATAAGTTTTGTTCAAATCAATTAAAAGAAGTCAAAAATAAAATTGATGGAAATTTTAAAAATATCGTTGACACAATTAATTATTGTAATTATATTATATAAGTATATATTGATTTAGAGCACGATTCAATAATTTAATTTAGATGAATATAATTATAGGTCATTAATCATAATTGTCAATTTGTGAATTTATAAATAAAAACTCCTAAATCACAAGTTGAAAGTTTCAATTAAATGAACAGAGTTTAACAAAAAGTAAAAATTGTTATAATATTAATAATCAATCACCTAAAATTTAATATCAAATTACAATCAATAAAAAATTATTCAATCTACCCTAAAATTTATATCAAATTATCAAATCAATTAAAAATTAATCAATCTACCTAAGATAAGTAGTAATTTTCACCTCCACTCTATATAAAACCCCTACGTAACAATCAAAATACAATATTGATTTAGTCTTTCCACTTTTTATTGACATTTTAAGGGTTGTATTTATGAATATTTATATGATCATTCATATTTCATCTTTGTTATGTTTTCTTACAATTAATTTTTTCAATAATAAACATATCGAAGGTGTATTTTTAGTTTATTAATCTTTTTTTCCTCATGTTTCATCAATTTTTCTTATGAGGATGATAAAGTTGATTAAAAATTTTATTGACACCTACATATTTCAATTTTTTTGGTAACCAATTATAAAAAAATGTCATTATCTTAATGCCTTATTCATTTTTCATATCATCTTATTAGTTAATGGTTGTTATTGATGCATTTTTATTTATGTTGTTATTCATTCTTGCATGTTCAATTCATCACAAATGTTCTTAATAAGTGAATAAGCTACCCACCTATTGTAGGTGGATTCAATTCATCATAATGTAGGATTTGATCTAACAATTCTAAATCATGTTGTTTATAGATAATTTAAACATAATATGAGGTAAAAAACTCTTAATGTTCAAGACAATTACTAAATAAGATTTTTATGATAAAAGACTTTTAACATCAATTATTGCATCTTAATACTCGCAAACGCAATCGCGTGCAAAAAAGCTAGTATATATATAGTGAACGAAATGACTCCAACAAAATCACAACGTAATAGTTATTAGAAAGAAATTAACATCATAAAAATACTGTATTTTGGATATTTCTTTAAAATCAAACTTACATGAACAATTGGTGTCATTGAATAGCAATGGCAACCGGGATGATGTCTCCGAAGCTAATCTCCGCATGAATTTGTTGTTGCTCCCGGTGAAACAATACATTGCTACTGCTTTGGCTCGAATTATGAAATCGATACTATCTTCAATCCTCTCCAACTGCGTTCACAATCCACAATTCATTAGAGTTTTTGATGCACGTCTAATTGTCTATTAACATGGGAACTTCTGGGAGCTGGTATTCTCTGTAATGATTGGAGCACGGGCCGAAAATTCTTCGTCATTATTTCAGCATCAAAGAAGGAAGATCAACTAAGATTGTTGGCTCAAAAACCTAATGAACAATATCAGGCTCAAGTTACTATTTACATCTTTCTTGAAAAGTTGAAATAAATATGTGATAGAGTATTATATATTCTGGGTCTCCAAACATAGTTAAAGCTTTGTTTGAGATGGGTTTCTGTTAACATGTATCAAAGGCTAACGTAACACAAGAAGTCAACGGTTCGAATCTCACTCCCCCTCCTGTAAGAAAAAATCGAGAATTGATGACTTACAACTGATCTTCGTCGGTTGAACCACCATAGACCACAGATTCAGCGGACGGAGAGTTCTCAAGAAAGTCTCTTCACCTCTTAAAATGATCTTCTATTGATTATCTTGGCAACAGAATTTCAGGGTTTTCGCCAAAAGTTTTCTGATTTCTGCACTTCAAATAACTCAACCTAAGTATATGATAATGATACATTATTTGCATGCTAGTTGTTACAATTTTTTTGTTTTAAGATATACTACCCTCCATTCAAATAATTGCAACGATTTGACATAGAAGTAGAGAGAAAATGTCTAATGGTTGCAATATTTTGACACTGGAGGAAGTAGAATTAAATAGCTCATTTCTTGTTTAACGAAGTAAAAACTTACCAAAATCGAGGATTGTTTGTTATCAACTAAAGATGTAATCCACCCCAATACATGGCTTGACCACCTACACGCTCCGAATTTTCCTCCGAGCAATCGTTTTGTAAGGATGATCTTGGGATGATCAAGTGTCCCAACATAATAACATGAACCAACTCAATGATTAAGATAATTTTTTTTTTAATTTTAATTTATCAATGGTATTAAAATATAGAAACAACAAATTTATTTAATAGCCTGTTTAAACCGTGAAATTAGAATAGTGAATCAACGATAACATGGGATCTTCCCTCCCCAATTCCAAACATCATACTAGGGGTGTCAAATGTTTGCGCCGCGGTCATTAACTACTCGTCCCAACTCGATTACTTCCTGAAAACAATAAAACAATTAAGCTAGTTGACATCCACTGTATCATTGTTTCTATACGTAAGTAGTTTGATGGATAATTGGATGAACGGTGCATACATTTAAAGTACGTTATGGTAGGTGCCGAAAAAAATGAAACCTGTGAAGAAGATCTTGTCCCATTTATAGCCGTAAGAGCCGAGTACAAACATCGATTCCTCTGTAACGATCTTAACAGCCTCTGGAATCGACGTAAGCTGTAAGGGGCTTTTGGCCAGAGTGCAAGACGAGGCAGGGGCTAAATTCGACGGTTTCACCACTGCTGTATCAAACCCCGCTGCTAAGTGCACCTATTAGTGGCTCTAGCGTAAGGCCTTTCACCATTGCCGAAAATAAAAAAAACATGATGTTAAAACAATGGCACTTTTAATTTTATACTCAATATTATGCAAAGGTTGCAATTCGATCGCCGGACACTCACTAAATGGGAAATTCCACGATGAGAACAAGGACAACACCCAGTGGCTCCGCGACTAGGTAGCTTTCGTGCGATACGCAGCTAATGTAGCTTATATTGCAAATCAATGGTGTAATTAGGTAATTATTTGAGTTTTTCATGGGGTGCCATTGAGATTTATGATATTTTAACGCGGATGCCACTGAGCATTTTAAAATTCAGACGTGGTGCCCCATTTAAAGTTTAATAATTCATAAGTTAACAAAGTGATAATTTGTTGAAGTTTTTGGGTTTTAAAAATTATGAAAATGTCATTCATTTTGTATTTTTTTTCTTCCATTTGTTTCACATGATACTCAAAGACTTATTCATGAAATCTCATCTTCAACAAAAATTAACAAAATTGACACTTTGCCTAACTTATGAATTATTTTTGTTGAAAAGGGGCACCATAAAAAACCATGAATTTTGGAAAATGCTCGGGGCACCACATAAAAATAACATAAATCTCGGGGCATAATGATGTATTTTGCACTAATACATCAGATCACATTATACATGTATATAGTATAAATGTATAATGTTTAATTGTGACAATAATAATGCTGGCATCATAATAACTACTAACCTTTTTACTCAACATCCAAATGTGACAAGTTACGCAATGCTACGTTAATGTCTCAGCATGTCCTACCTATCAAACAACCCAATTCAGCATTTAGTAAAAAATGCAAGCACGCAGGGCTGCGAGTATATATATCACTTGTTTCAGTTCAACTTATTTAAAGCAAGCTAGTCAAGAAGCGAGCTTATTTTCAGCGATCAAGGAGCTAAACATAAAAAAAAGTTAGAACAAATCATCAAACGAAATTTGGTTAAATTCAATAAAATTTTCGACTATAATTATTTTGTTTAGATCAACCCTAAAAAAATTAAAGTCTAGGACAAATCACTTGGCACTCACATCGTACAAACTATTTTAATGGTGAAAACATTATTAAGTTACAAATTTATAACAACATATATATTATCTATATTAGTCTTAATTGAACCCCATAACCATGCATCAAATTTTTATTTTCTTAAAGCAACGCATAGCGTGCACATAATTTTAGTAAAACAGACGAATCCAATATATATTATATATATATATATATATATATATATGTATGTTATTGGTTATACCTCAATCTCTGTAAGACTCAACGGGGTGCCTTGGCCAGGATCAAGCATTAAGCTCGGAAAATGTCGTCGTTCCTCGTTCGGTACAAACCTGTACAAACCTTTCCAAACTGTCTTTACTCACGACGCGTCTTTTGTTACTCCTGTCTTAAAATAACACTCTCACTTCTTCTAACTCTCCCCTCCATTTCCCGGTTTCCTTATTCGCCCATTATGGGGGGGGATGATTCTCTTACGACGCCCTGCTAAAGAAGGAATTACACTAACTATAGAATACGAGCAGTGCAATGTTTAGCAGAGGGATGATAACATTATATAAATTGAGCTAAGACTTAAATGAATGATATTATGTATTTTGATATTTTCTTTTTTTAATAGTATAATTTAAGCACCATAACAACCTTGAATGATACACGTGATTAATAACAATACCCTTTATACTTCTGCAAAAATTGTGGATTACAATTGATGGTAGTCCTAAATAACGCAACTACTTTGTAGTTAAATACTAAAAAAATAAATAGTAAGTCAACATCATTAAAACAATAAATAATACATTGTGTCAAAATAATAAATACGTATTTTATATTCGGACTAGGGGTGTCACTAATTCGGATCCAGTCCGAAATCCAAACCAATCAGTCCAAATAAACTATTTGAATTGGATTCGGACTCAATTTTTTTTGAAATTTGAATTTTCAGATTGAATTCAGTCCAATCCAGAGTTCGAATAGACACCTCATTCAGGACAAGGACTATGGTGGTATACTGAACAATATAAGCAAAGTAGCAAATGCACTTATTAAATACAGTGCCTAAATGTAATATGAATTAATACATACATACATGCATATATGCATACATAAAAAGAAATAATTGTGTCGATAACACGTAATACGTATTTATTATACATCGACAATGATCATGTTCCATGTCTAAGTACTATCATCATCATCATCATCCAATAATTAGACTCTCTCCATAAGGCAGAATAATTCTATCAATCATTTTACACGAATGTTAAAGAAGAGATTTTAAGTATGTAAAAACGTTAGAAATAATGAATGCTTAGACAACTTATAATATCATTCTTAAACCATATTTAAAATTATTTTACTATTTCATTCATTTACACTCTTAATGCCAATTTAGCTAGAATTAAAAACATTTGAACAATGCATAACCAATGAATTTTTAACCCTCTGCCTTTTGGCATCAAAAAAAAAAAAAATCTCCCCAATTCTTTGCCTCACAGGAAACTCGCACAAGCCATTTTGATATAATAGAGAATTAATTTTATATGCACGCGATACATGCATGCAACCGCACATTTTAACCATTAATATCATTGGTTGTTGTGAATACTTGTGAATAATATAATATGTACTCCAGATTATTTACGTACCAAATAAAAAAAAATAGCTTGTAATAAGATAAAATACACAACGCAATGCAAGAACAAATTAGAATTAATTAATTGGTGCTAGATATTAAAGTA
The DNA here is from genome assembly GCA_008642245.1 of Bassia scoparia. Taxonomy (NCBI): domain Eukaryota; kingdom Viridiplantae; phylum Streptophyta; class Magnoliopsida; order Caryophyllales; family Amaranthaceae; genus Bassia; species Bassia scoparia. Next base: position 2,200 of record SNQN01010768.1, on the reverse strand, counting down.
TATAACCATCATATATATAATTTTTCTAAAATGTTAGAATTTCCATGGCAATTTTCCGAGGTTTCTTCAAGACCAAGGAACGAGGCGACCGAGAAGTAATTGAACGAAAAAGCCTCTTCAGAGCCCTAGTTTTTTGTTAGTCAAGGAGGAACCGGAAACAAAAATCAGGATTAAGTCCTCTCTTAACACGGTTTCTCAATGGCTGAACGTATCAATGATATTTTCCATGGTATCTTCAATCCGCTTTTCTCCCAACCTCCAAGTGGAAACCGTTTCTGCTGCATAATGCACACATTTGCAGTATCAAAGTCATTTGTTGATCATCACGATATAAGTATCCATATATACACCGAAAGTCCGAATGACTCCAACAAAATCAACATGCCATGCACGTGACACTATTTGCTAGTAGTTAAACACTTAAAACTAGTGTCGTGACCATTTAATGTCACACTTTCCTTACTCTGTACTACCGAACGATAAAAGAGTGTAACATTAGAAAGAAAACATAATAAGTGACCGTTTTTTTTATTTCCTTAACATCGAACTTACATGAACAATTGTGTCGTTGAATAGTCAATAGCACCAGATGATGTCCTCCGAAGCTAATCTCCGCATGATTTGTTGTTGCTGGTGAAACAATACATTGCTAGCGGCTTGTGGCCTCGAATTTATGAAATCGATACTATCTTCAATATCTCCAACTGGCTTGTTCACAATCCACGAATCATTAGAGTTTTTGATTCATGTCTAATCATAATATTAAGATGGGACTGGCGGGAGTATTACTATACTGTAATGATTGGGAGCAACCGGCCGAAATTTCTCGGTCATTATTTCAGCATCAAGAGGAGGATCAACTAATATTGTTGGGTTCATAAACTGAACCATACTAGGCGAAGTTACTATATTACATTGTACATGTAACATCTTAACTTTAGATTGGTGTAATGATTCGGATCAACAAAAACCTAATTATCATCTATCTGTCTATCTATTTGATTACAACATTGCGTAGCGCTTTTTTATTACCAAAAAAGATAGTATCGAAATTGATGACTTACAACTTATCTTCGTCTGTTGAACCACCATAGACCACAGATTCACGGACGCGAGGTTCATCAAGAAGTCTCTTCAACCTCTTAAATTGATCCCTATTGATTATTCTTGCAACAGAATTTTCGGGGTTTTCACCAAAAGTTTTCTTGATTCTGTCCTTCAATAACTCAACCTACGTATATAATACCGTWACATGGCTAAYWTGTTACAATTTCTTGTTTTAAGATATACATAGATTAAATTGATCATTTCTTGTTAACGAATAAAACTTACCAAAATCGAGGATTGTTTTTTATCAACAAGGATGTAATCCACCCCAATACATACTTGACCACCACACGCTCCGAATTTTCCTCCTAGCAATCGTTTAAGGATGATCTTGGGARGATGATCAAGTGTCCCAACAAATAAACAAGAYCCAACTCAAATGATTAAGGTCGAATCAAAAAATAAAATTTACTTGATCTTAATCAAGAAGACTATAAYAAACAACAGATTTTACCTGTTTAAACCGCGAATTAGATAGMGAATCAACGATACACGGGCATTTTCCTCCCAATTCCAARACAACCGGTGTCAAATGTTGTGCTGCCGCGGTCATAACTACTCGTCCCACTCGATAACTCCCTGAGAATATTAATCGTTTGGTTAGTCAATTAAGTTAGTTGACATCCACTGTTTCTTATACGTAAATTAAAGTAGTTTGATGGAAAAATTGAATACCTGTAAAGAAGATCTTGTCCCATTTATAGTGTAAGAGTTGAGCACAAACATCGATTCCTCCTGTAACGACCTTAACAGCTCTAGAATCGACGTAAGTTGGGATGGCTTCAGCCAGAAGCGCAGTTGAGGCAGGGGCTAATTCGGACGGTTTCACCACCGCTGTACACCCTGCTGCTAGTGCACCTATTAGTGGCTCTAGCGTAAGCCCTACACCGCCATTGCCAAAAAAATAAAAATAAATAAAATCACGATTGTTAAAATATTCCACCTTAAAATCATATGACTCGATATTAGTAAAGGTTGTTAACCGGACTCACCAAATGGAAAATTCCATGATGAGAATACAAGGACAACACCTAGAGGCTCCGCGACTAGGTCTGCTCTCGTGCGATACGCAGCTAATGGTAACTTAATCTGC
>SNQN01010767.1:0-13739 GCA_008642245.1 Bassia scoparia | reverse complement strand
ATATCTTATCCAGAATATGGCAACTTATATCATAATAATTCCTAATTATATCTACTACATAATATTCTAGGCTAATAGATATTTAGAAGAATATATATTATCCAGAAAATGTTCCAACTACAATCATTATTCTAATTAATTAACAAAATTAATATTCTAACTATCAGAATAAATAATCTTCCTAACTAACGATTAACTCCATAACTAATTCCTAACACCTATATTATCTTACAAATATTCGGCAATATATCAAACTAATAATAAAATAAGATCATTAATGATCTAATCCGTATCCAGTTTCTTTCCCTTTTCGAAAAAAAAACTGTCCAATTTTGTGGTTAAGCGAGCCATGCAACATCCATATGCGACACTTTATAGGTGACGTAGAGATATAGGTTCTCGACATGTGCTCCACAATAAATAGATGGGCAGTATACCAAAACAATCATAACATATTGATTTACTCAACTGCGCAGAACGTTCAATGACTACTTCGAAAACACGATTCAACAGGAATAGCAATGATTGAAAAATTATCAATTTTATGTAGAGTACACAAAAGTATCACTTCAAAAACGATCCCAAAAACTTATTACTGTGGAACGCAGTTTGCAAAGTTTGACGCAAAAATCTGGAAAATGAGCGATCTGAAATTGCAAATCATTTTTTTTCTTTGATCGAATAAACCAAGCACACTAATACAATTTGATTGGATTTTTAAGATAGAATCCTCACAATCTGAAACGAGTGAAAAAGAACGTTTTTGTTGTGTTTTATAAACTTTGAATAACTTGAACCTTGAAAGTTCGAGTTTAACTACAGGGACTAGAGCTCAAGAAGCAACCGACAATGTAACTTATCAATAAAATTTCCAGATAACCGACACATTTCCAAAAATATCCAACTAACTATATTCCTATTTATCTACTAAATCTACCAAATCTAGATAACCTATTTTTATCTTGCCGCTTACAGTTTTTTCTAAAATAATCTAACATAATCTAACTTAATCAGTTAATCCTACTATAGATATTTAGAATGATATAAATCTTATCAAGAAAATATCCAACTAACTTGTTGCTATCTATCCTATATCTAATTACATCACACTAATCCAGACAGATAGTATCATGTATGACAATCTACGATTATGTGAATAATAATTTGTACTCATATCAATGTAGTTACCCTTCCTATATTAACTATATGTGGACTCTTTATGGAATGCAACTATTGTCCCTTTCTCCAATTTTACCAAATACTTCAATTTGTACCTATCTAGATGATAAAAAAGTTCACACTATATTAACCAAAGTTAGCTATGATTATGTACCAGTAAGATTAGTTGTACATGCCGATACTAATAACTTTGTCTCAGATACTTATATTCTACCCGACTAACGATCTTTGTATTCTAAGGACTATACGCCCACAAGTATTATCTTCTCACTCTTTAAGAAAAAAAATAATATCGCCCTAGACATCGAACTCCGTCCTTTTACTTTCCCTTACAACCTAATATATCTAACAATATTCGACATTCAATAAATAGATCTGATCTCATCCCTTATCTTAGAATCTTCCCCCTTCATTTTGAAACTAACCACTTTCCAGTTTTTTTGGTTTCCCCTCCAATGTGGTACCGCGACGCTCAGTGTCTCACCTTCCATCATGCAGTACTTCCTGAGTAAGGCGCTGTTCGCCGCGTAGTCTTGAATGAGAGCCTTACTCGAGACAATGAAGGGTCCGTAACAACAATCATTAATTAACTGGAGGCTGGACTACCCGATTGTAATCTTTGAAGTAACCTGGTATGACCTTCCTTGGCGCCTTCCAAATATCAAACACCTGCTTACCTTGTTACTTTACAAGATTCTTCTCAATCTCCTCAATAGAATTCGAAACTTGAGTTATGGAGATTACTACCGATGACCACGATCTGACATTTCCTCCGTTTATGTATTGCTTAGATGCGCTCAGTATTAATGCTAAGATCACTGTGAGTTAAGTTTCACCTTAGCTATCATTATCCTTCCGGCCACTTTCTTGAATCAGATACATCCATTCATATTCTTTGGATTTATTCATCAGTGTATTGTAGGATTCTTTTTCTTGTTGCCCCATTTGTCCTAATGTTCCTTCTGGCACTGTATTTGTATCTTATGTGAAGTTCTTCTTGGATTTCCTTTTTATTGGCAGTATCTTCTGGATTTACAAATTCTTCGTGTGCTCAAATTCATCCGATTTAAACGATGCATAGTTTTCTTTCATTTACTCATTTCTTATCTTTGGTTTACCTTAGGTCACGATGAATTGAAAAATCTCGCACCAGATTTTATACGTTTAAAAATTTGTATGATGGTCGACTCAAATCAACTAGTATATGAATGGACATCCCATTCACTGTTGAAATCACGCCATAAATTCCACTTCGTCTGGGATAACGCTCAAGTTTACTAAGTATTGACCTACTAACATAACTTCCACTAAACTTCCGGAGCATTATCAGCATTGACACTGTCACTTTCTTCATATCTGTTTAGCACGCCAAATTCATCTGCCATGCAAGAAATTGCAGGGAAAGAAATCTACGCACTAGTTCATTGTCACGACGAAAATGTTAGATTTGATCAACCATCAACACTTACCAAATCTTGCACTATCCGTTTAGGCTAAACTGCTTTATCCGATTTTCCACCTTTACTCCTCAACACTCGACACATTTTGTGCAAACTCAAACCATCATAGACAATTTATTTTGTACCGTGGATACTGCGCAACTCGTGTTTCGCATCTGACTACTTTTCGGTAAAACAACGGTTTTCTCAATTGTAGCCGCAATCGATCTGTGAAAATTATTAAAATCTTACAAGTAGACGTAGAGAGTGATAAAAGTTATAAAATTTCAAAGCATACGATGAAAGCTTAGTAATCGTGATGACGAGCTTAACGCTTTGCGCAAAAAATCTGGAATGTGCGAATCTGAAATTGCAAATCAACCTTTCTGACTTTGGAATCTGCAGAGATTAACAAGCACTATTACCAATTGTGTGGATTTTTATAAGAGGATCCTACAATATCTAGAGAACACGAGTTAATTAAATAACAAGAACTGTTCTATCTGTAGTTTTATTTGCTGACTAATTAGACCCTCTAGGATCGTCAGATACTTTAACTTAATCACAGTAAGCATGTGCACAGGCATCCAAAGGAGCTCAACACATCTAGGTTAGACATCAAATGAATTTCCGGAGAAAAGCACAACTATAATAGGTTATATTTGGTTAACAAGTGAGTTCTTATTCTTGCCAAGATAACCATTATGTTTTGTATTCTACACCTCGTTTAAACACAAAATAAATCTAAAACTAACTAAGATTTTGGAAGATATAAATTTTATCCTGGAATATCCACTATTATCCTAATAATATTAAATTCTATATACTCAGCCATAATAGTATTGAACGCTTAACCTCAGCGTCCTTAGGAAGTATATTCTTATCCTGAAAGACATCACGTTATGTTCATCCTAATACTATCTTTAAATCTAACTCATAAAACCTATTTTCCTAGACGCACTAAATTTTTATCTAAGATTCCTAACAAAAATTCTAACTAATCAGAATATATTAATCTGTGCGTTTCCCTAATGTTTTGAGTGATAGACAAATCAGTTGCAAGACGGTTTGTCGGTTATTGAATCAGCTGGTAACTGAACACTGAGAATATTCTTTCACTTAGAAAGAAAGTGACTGTATGCTAACAAGTTTATATGATCAAATTGTTCTAATATGTTTTAGCATACAGGTTTTTCAACTCTCTGGCAAGGTAGTCCTTGAAGTAAATCTCGTAAACATCCAAGTTGAGGAATCAGGGCACGTATTGAGATTGTTGTAAGTTGAAGATTTATTCTAATTTAGATTAGGTCCTGTATATTGTATAATGATAGTGCTGGTAGTTGTCTTTATTGATGGACACATACTGTGACTCTCTTGTGGGAAGACACTAGACCGTGGTTGTGGCTTCACAATACCAGTTAGAAGAACAACGTTCTATGTTCTCACAACTCTGTTCACTTTGCTAGCAGACGTTTCTTGGAGACTTTCCTAAAAATTTTTGGATTCAAAGGTGATCTGTAGAGTTTTATTAGATTATTGTGTGATTTTTGCCGAAGTTAAGTAACTAGATTTTTATCTTGTACAATCTTTTGTTACTTTCCTAATTGGGATCTTTGGAAAAAATATCTACTATTGTAGGTTCGCTATGTATCCATTGCTGCTCTTGCCTATAATATTCATGATATGACTCTTATATTGACTACTCGAGCTTAAGATTTATATTCGAGGAAGAAATCAACTTAGATTCATCAAGCAAGCATGTCATCGAGCTGATATTTGATCTTTATTTATCTTGTACGCTCTTTGTGAGGAGTTTTTAGAAGACTGTATTGGAACTCACAAGGGTTAGTGATCGGTAGATATGGAGATATGATTGACGAGTGCTTGAGTTCAATGCGAATAGCAACTTGGGTGATGTGGTTTCCTTGTGTGAGATGCATACATTGGAGTGAGAGTTACTATATTTCTTCGGTGATATACTTATATTAGGAGGACGTAGCCAAGTTGGGGAACGTTTCTTCTTGTGTCCTATATTGTTCGATACTGTCTACTAATGTAACTATATTCCGCTACAAAGACCAGTCAAGCTTTCACTTCCTGAACAGTAGCAAATCAAAATTTTATTGGGTACTCATTCACCCCCCTTTGAATCTCTTGGGAAACCTTCATTGCGTTCACAGCTCAAGCTTCTCTGCACGCTGGTCACTAGAGAAGTTATCCTGCCATACCACGGATGCAGCACTGTACTCTATGACCAAGTCTCCGTTTACCCATGGCGAGACTACGCCTGTGGCAAATACGCAACCGATGCAACATTATCATGGTATTTTGACTCAACGGTGTTGTCATTGTCGAAATGGTCCAGCAGTGGCTCAAGCATGATTGGTGATCTCCACTCTCTCAAAAGCACGAGACTGACTCCAAGCACGATTCAAGCATGGAGAAAGAAAGGCCTCTTTCCATTATCACAACAGGACATTGGAGGAGCGCCCACATTGTCTCTCTGAATCTCGCCTAAGGAGTTGGATACCTTATACGCCTTCTATGGGGACGTGAGTAAACGTCCTATTAGATGACTTTAGTTCTGTTGAGCTATTACCTTCTGACAGATCGAAAACATTGTATGTTTGATGCTTTTGATCGACTTGTACATGATCTAGTTCCCTCGTTGACGCTTTCCTGACCGCCGTAGACTTGTAAGAAGTGCTGCGATGTCTATGCTACATGCGTGGACACCCACAATTGGTTGCTGCCGCAGCTCTAGCAATAAGTATCTAATGTTCTACACCAATACTTGTAATTTATCCGCATCCTCATGACACATGAGAAGTGCGAATCTTACAGCCTGTTAGCTAGCAAAGTAGATCCAGAATATCTTCACAGATAGAAGCGAAGAGACCTGCACTGTAATCCGATGTTGTGAAACTCGATCAGTCTATGTCCATGGCGTCGTCGTTGATGACAAAAACGCGGTTGACTCCGCACACGGATTCAGCTGCGAGAGTTTACATCAGAAGAACCGTCACACAGACTTCGCAGTCCACATTTGTCAATGTCGCGCTGCTTCGCTATCGGTGGAGATAGAATGTCCTATTCCTGTTCTTATATCTGAGATCCCATTGAGGATTGCTCCGGACGAACTCTCGATGCTACTCTATGCTGGATCCGGTGAGGAAGCCAAGGCGTCTCACGCATAATGTCATAAGTCGATGATTCGTTCTGCCTTGTATACAACGCTGTCCATATCGTCTGTGGCTACCATTCTGCTCAGCGTAGCGTGCATCCCATTGCGGCATGGACATGGTACACGTTGTACTATGATCCACTTCTTTGGCATGTCGCTCCGGTGCTGTTGAACTGTGTGAGAAACTCTCGTCGGCCGCGGCGTACCTTAAGGCTCCCGGTGCGATAGCCTGTCGATCATTGCGTTCATACTGACGTGCCTGACGCCCTCGGATTACGTCTCTAATACGGAGGGCCGCAGACCCGGCTTTCGTGGGACTACCTCAAGGGCGTAGTGCTGACTGGAGCACTGGCGACATCCCTTTGCACATCAGCTCGCATCACGGTTCTGCTCCTTGTTAAGTGTGGTTGTCGTAAGGCGAGACTCCCACCTCCTAGAAGTTATTTGCTCTTCGACCAAAGCACGCTCGCTGCGACCATCGCTTCGGTGCCAAAATCTGGCTGCCGAACTTGACCCATGTTCACTGTATACAGTCTTGGCAGTCGCGGGAAGTGTCGGTGACATTACGACTAGATCTGTAACCCAATCGTGCCGCCCGGCAGGTTGTTAACCGAAAGATTACTCTTCCTCGAGGCCCCCGCCGGACTCCTCCTCGACCTCCCCCTAACGTTGCCGTCAACCGCCAGTCCCGTTCAGAATTTTAACCCATTTCCCCTTTCGAAGCGTGCGCGAAAACCGCTATCTGTGACTTGGGTACTTCCATACCCACGCCGTGTTCTTCTTAGTGAGACGCAACCACCTATCACTTGTTCGCAACCAGTCTTATTAACATCGCACACTTTCCCCCTCTTCGGACCTTCAACAATGTATCTCTGTGGATATTGCTGTTTACTCTCAACCTAAATGGCATCCAATGCGACCACTACCCTAACCGCTCCGACTACTCGCTCCTGGCGTCTAGACACGGCTTTTTTATGTAACTCATTGCGCAAACCGCCGCCCTCCTACTCAGTGCGGCCTGCACTTGCCTCAAACGAAACGGCCGCGTCTGTCCTATTATCTTGACTTTTATATATAGGGCAGCTTCGCATTCATAGCCATCCATTTTCGGGCTAGTGATTCCGGTCTTTGTTTTAGCGCAAGGTGATTTGATTACACACTCTTATACTTAGCGAGATTTCGAGCTTTCCATGAACCACCGTCTCCTTCATGTCCTATAATGTCGACGAATCCTTTTGGGATTTCGAATGATGTATTAGTTAGCTTCGAATTGTATAGTGCAACTTCATCTTGCCCTAAATCTGCCATGGCATTAACCAAAGGTCTTAGTTCGCTAATCCGAAATGTACATACCTTACTATCTTGGCCCCACTCGGATTGCTACTTCATGCGCTAGCATGGCTCCACAAGCGAAAGACCGCGCACTTGTCCTACTCCCCTCCCCCTGAAAAACGCAAGCGCACTGGCCTTTTCGCCCCCTTGTATTTTCGTTTGAGAATTTACCCGATACAGAATAGGATCATTCCGCTCTCGCTGAATGTGATCACTAATCATTGGCATAATTAATACATGAACCTCCGTAGAATCGCATATGACTCCAGCTATCCTGAGGAATGACTATCGATTAGACAACCGAGGACACACATGGAACGTACTAGACGGATAAGTATTATGCGATTAGTCCTTTTCAGCCCCTTTACATCCGATTATAATACAAGTCGATTTCTCATTGTTTTATTACATTAACTCAACATGGTTAGTCATCTTAAGAAATGGAGGATTATTGTTGGAGTAATCACAGATTACCTTTGCTACGTCATCCGCTGGTTATGTTCTTCGGACGCATCCACCGAGATGCTCCCTGACTCCTATACGCCAATATGTATTTTAGGAGTTTAGCAGAGAGAGAAGTGTGGTATGACAGCTGCTATCAAGGTGCAATAGTTCTGATCTCAAGTCTGTTCGGCGTCTATCGACAGTTGCTCTCACTCCGACCCTTCTCAGAGTCAGGTCGGGCGCGTGCATCCCCAGGGGATCCCGCCGTCAGCTTCCTTGTACAAGGTGCTTATAAGAGCGCGAGATATCGGACTGAGCTAGCATTTACGTAGACCGCGGGTTTTATAGCACGATGTAGCTCCACAACCGAACACAATAAACCCATGTCATGACTGCTAGTTCCGGCTGTTTTCAAGACGTGCCGAATGGGGGGCCCGCAGTCGCACTGCATGGACTATCACCAGCAGTGGTCGAGAGCAGCGCCTCGGACGGCGCTATGACGGTTGACCTCTACACAATCGACGAGACGCGCTCCCGCGTTATACCGGGCGTTCGAGTTCCTCCTTCCCTCTCCCGGTCTCCGTGCCACGGTCCGCGCCCCGAGCGACCGACGGCGACCGGTTTTTACGTTCCAATCCGACGGGGCGCTCTCATGCCACCTCAGTACGCTTCCTCATGGCAGTACTAATTCGACCTCTCTCTGACCTCTTCAGGAGTGTCACATTTCACGCTCTCTTTTTTTGCCTCCCGTATTACGTCCCATACTTGCTATATCGTCGGATCGATGGTATTATTTTCCCCAAACTCGAGGTACTTTTGGCTATCTTCGCTCTCTGCCACTTTAGCCGTTGGATGCTGTTCATTTACCGCTCCGCCTTCATGGTTCGACGCTGACCCTGCACCTTCCCATCTACAACCCGACATCGCAGGGGCTTCTAGAGCATGCGTTGTGTGGAATGGTCTCAACCGTAGTTTCCCGAGTACTTTTCAATTATTCATGTATTTTCTGGTATTCTGCGTATTTAACATTGGTCCAAGAAGTTCCACTAACGGTACATCTCAGATACCACTCTCGTCTAAATTTTGACACCAATTCTCTGTGGGACTTGAGGCGGCCGCTTCGTCGCATGAGGCGAACAATTTTCGTCAGGACTACAATTCGGACGCCAGAGCCCATGCCGATTTTAATGTGAAGCTATCTTCAGTTACGATCCGCATGAGTTACTCGGGGATCTCCTCCTGTAGGTTTCTTATCCTGCTCGTCTTATAAACCTTTGAATATGCGTAACTCACGAAGGTAAACTCCTCCTGTATTTACCTCCCTGTTGCTCAATGTTCGATACGACTCACGTATTTGAACTTTTTGAGATTCGCACAAGCTTGCTTTTTTCTCCAAATTTTGGTTGTCAGACACCTAAACACGAGATCGCCTACGAGCCCACAATGTTCTTTGTGTTTACTCTTACGGAATGCACGACACATACTGCTATGTCGGAGGGCAAGGTCTCTTCATGGTCTCACCAATTGCCGCGCAGTGCATAACTTGAGCTCCTTTTTTAGGCCAACCCGCCCGGTGAGCACCGAAGCCATCCTCCTCCCCTCCCAACTAGTGGGGTTGTGTGCCCCAAGCATCGCGCCTTTTGACTGAGTCTACGACACAGGCGGAGCGTGCACTCACGAGCCGATCTCGATAGAGACTTTTCAGAGTGCAAGTATCGTCAACTTGCGATTCTACGGACGTCGATGTTTACAGGGAGATTCTCAGATTCACACAACTCCAGACGCATTAGTCTAGATATCCGCATTAGTCTTCGCTATTGTTCGCCTTCATCGATCTGGAGCAGGAATCCGTTGCCGAGAGTCGTTTTAGTATTCAAACTGACACGCTGATCCTCACACGGATAACCCGGGCAAGGTGCAAGCGCACATGTATTCATGTTTCCTAGGCACTCGAAGTGCCGGGTTCGTTATTTGTGCCGAGGACACACAAAGCATGCACCCCCCAAGCCAGGAGGGAAGGGCCGCTCAACAGTCAAGCATCCCCCACCCCATGCATGTTAAACTTCGTTCGCTAGTCAATCTCTGTTGCCGGTATTCGACACTGATCTTCGCGGTTCACCTACGGGAAACCTTTGTTAACGATTCTCCTTCCTTAAATGATAAGTCAGGTTAATCTCCCGACATCCAACTGCTGGAGTCGAACCGTCCCATTACCTGTTACCGCGCCCGTCCGCAGCGGATTCCGACTCATTGCCTTGACCATTCACATCGCCTGATCTAGGAGCCGTCGGGTGTTTTTCTCCCTACGCGCGCTGGCGGCTTCGTGGCTTGTACCGCGGGCGAGATTTCGTGAGTGTTAATGCAAAAGACGTATTGCAACATTCTAGTGCGGGACTAGAAATTGCAACCCGACGACATGCGCGCGTTACTAGGATACTTTCCCTCGTTTAAGTACTAGCAATTGCGCATTATGACTAGATTCCCCATCCCGATGCAATGTCATTAACGTGACTGCCAGACCTCTTGTTCTGTACCAGAGGTATCGCACGAGAGATTCCTTGAGACATCAGTACAGATGTGTTTGTATTGTTCGCGTGCCGTCGGGCCCAGACATCTATACGCTTATCACAACTGTAGTGTATCCGCTCAACTTCCGATAGACCAAAGGCCACATGTCAACCCTCTTCAAGACTGAGACTCTGGTCTGAGCGGTACTACCTCCGCTGCTAATTTGCACTCTTGATGGGGAAGTCGCGTTCCTGACCCCTAGATTTAAACCGATAGCTTTATCGACGTACGAAATATATTACTCGCTGTTCAGCGGCCAACTAATGGAAATCGACGGCCTGCACCACCACCCCATAGCAATCAGAAAAAGGATCTCGTGCCTGTAGGCTGGATCTGTTTCCATCCTTCCTGTATGTCTGGACCTGGCTTAAAGAGAATTTCTCCCCGTGTTGAGTCTTAGTAAGGCCGCAGCTCCACTTACTTGTTGTGTCCCTTCGCGATTTCTTCGTCAATCCTCCTTAAGTTTGAGCGCTTAACGACACATACTCCTCCGCGACCAACAAACGTTATTGATTTCTCAATTATCATATGACTTCTGGGGTCCGTCCATAAAGTGAACATCGCGCGGATCCCTGTCAAGCATTTTCATAACCGGATGTTAAGGAGGTTTGTGTTGAGGACTTGTGTGAGAAGCCCATTTGAGTATACTTGCTGAGAGTTGCACGTCGAGCACCTCCAACTGTCGTTATTCCGTTGAATAATGATAAAAGTCTATTTTGAGTCATAAGTGCTTTGCGCATGTTCGTCTTTCAATAAATCCAAGATTGATGTTCACTACTCATTCTCGTACAGACGACTAGCCTCTTTTCGGAAAGCGTATGTCCCTCGTTAACTCGGACTGCCCGTTGTGCCTCTAAGCGCCAGAAAGCATCTCGAATAGGACCGGAATCCTATGATGTTATCCCATGCTATGTTTACGCGACGACTAGGCTTGCTCGCGTTTGATGCACTCTAATTTCTCACAGTAACAGTTCCCCGAGCACGACCCGGCCAGTTTTACGACAGTAATAGCGCTAGTCAATGCGGCGCATAATGAGGAGAATGTCAACAAAGGACCGGATTGCACGTGTGGCTCAGACCGTGCGGCCTCTCTTCCAGCTGTTCCGAGAGTGGTTCCAACTACGGTCTTATGGTTAACATTCGAATTAGATCTTATATGTGATGCGCTTTGGTTGGAGCTCATATACGCGTGCTGCTTGGCAGCGAGACTTCCCTGGGTCCATCAATGGATGCACGACGATTCCTCGTTTAATGGGAACTTTCTGTGCGTAACTCATTCATTTAGGAACCTGATGATGTATCCAGATGTAGTTGTTATATTGTTGTCACATCCTATGCTCCCTAACTGGTCAGGAGTTTTGTTCTCATAGATGCTTAAATTCTGATGCGTGACTGACCTTATCATTTGGAGACATGTGTTGCCGTTTTCTCAGTGCTCGCCTAAATCTCCTGATCGAACGCCTATTGAATTCCGTCGCGTTCAAGTGCACCTGTAGAGCTAGGGTGCCTCACCCCCCTATCATCTCCATCGAAAGTTATCCTGGGGCAGAAGTTTGGAATGAGTGCGTTCGCCGCGCAAAGGCCGTGCGATCGCTTCGACATTATCATTGATACATGCGCAGGCCCACGGGCATGGCTTCGCGTTTGTAGCACATGTTAGTGTCTCACTCATAGCTCTGGGGCCTTCTGAGAGTCGGTGGGTTGTGTTGCACGTTGAGTGTAGCTCCTATTAGATTGTACGTTATCGTCCTGCTAGGTTGGTTTAGGAGTAGCACGTGTACCATCAAGCCACCTCATAGATCGTTGTGTGAATGACCTTCGCGCAGTTCGACCCGTACTGGGAATTTAGTTTTGATTGCATGCACCATATACACTGCCTAATAGGGCTATGTAAGTCTCTTGAGACTCATTTTGTGAAATCTCATACTGGTTTTTGGAGGATCAACCTTGTTTTAGCTGTCCCGGAGCGAACACGCACGCATGAGCCCTGTTCCACAATGGTTCACGAGTAACGGGGGTCAAACTTCGTGATTTGTGGTTCTCGCCTATGATCTGATGTCACTGTGAGCTGAATTGCACCCATTCTCAATTTACATCAATATAGTGATAAATAATAAGGGTCACTATATTGATAAAAAAAGGTTACTATATTAACCAAAATGGTTACTATAATCTGATGTACAGTAAATTTATTGTACATCCGATGTACCTAATACTTTGTCATCCAGATAACCTATTATATTCTAGCCGACTAACTGTTTTTATCCTAAGAATATCCTAACAAATAATATTCTAACTAATTAGAATAAATAATATCCTAACTAATCGAAATAAGATCCTTACTAATTCCTAACAACCTAATAATATCTTAACAAATATTCGACACTAATAATAAAATAAAGCTAATAATAATGATCTAATCCCTATCTAGATCATTCTCCCCTTTTTAAAAACAAAACTTGTCCCAAGTTTTGGTGTAGCGAGCCATGCAACCATCCATATGMGACATTCCTTAGTAGCCTGACGTAGAATTATAGGTTCTCGAACATGAGCTCCAACAACAATATTAATGGATGGGTACGGTTGTATCTTTGAAGTGGCGGCTTCCAGATATAATCCAACAAACCCTCTTCCTTGTTCTTTAAAAGATTTTCCATCTCTCAAAGACTCGAACTTGATGTAATGAATATGAACGATCGATTCTCCGTTGAAATGTTCATTATGCGCATCAATATTCAACTGTAGATCACTTGTAGAAGTTAAAGTTTCAACCTTAGCTGATCCATATCTTTGGCACTTTCTTCATCAACACATGTAATATCTTGGATTTATTCATCAATGTGATGTGTAGGAATTTTCTTTTCTTGTGCAACCATTTGTCCTAATTCCTCTAGCATGTTTTTTTATCTTAGTGAAGTCTTCTTGGATTTCCCTTTTGTATTGAGCAGTATCTTCTTGGGATTTAACAAATTGCTCTCGTAAGTKTTGCTCAAATTCATCCGGATTTAAAAACGCATGCCATAGTTTTTCTTTCAATTTACTCCATCTTCTTATCTTTGGTTTACCCTYTAGGTCACGATGAAATTGAAAAATCTCCCACCAATGTTTATCATAAGATTTAAAAAAWTTTGGTATGATGCGTACGAACTCAAAATCAACTAAGTCATGATGATGAATAAATCCATCCACTGTTGAAATCCACCATAAAAATTCACTTTTTGGATAACCCATCAAGATTACTAAATTGAACCTCTACCCATATTCCATAAACTGTAGGACATTCATAAGCAATTGAACCCACATTGTCACTTTCCATCATTTATTTAGCACGAAATTTCATTAAGCCATAGCAAGAATTCAAGGGAAAGAAACTAGACATGTTTTGCGAAAAATGTTAGATTTTGTCAAATCAAAACACATACCAAATGAACTCCGTTTGGGCTGAAATGTTAATCCGATTTTCCCCTATGTATCCTCAACACTCGACCAAAATTTTGTGCAAAAACTCAAAACCAATCAATAACAATTTATTTTGTACCTCAGACTGCGCAAAACTGTTTCGAATCTGACTACTTCGTAAAACACGATCTCAA
>SNQN01010765.1:0-20874 GCA_008642245.1 Bassia scoparia | reverse complement strand
ACCTAAAGTACATTTATTTGTAACTAACAATACGATTTGATGGTTACAAATGTGTTCTATATACGAATTATATATATATATAAATATATATGATAAGTATATATATATTATATATATAATAAATATTTAAGTATATATATATAGGCAGCATTTCGACCTAAAAATTAAACAATTCCAAAATATAAATCTGTTTCATAAAACTCGTATTTAATACACGCAATTTCATACATAAAACATCGATGTCATATCGATCAACATCCAAAATGTCAGCTAACAAGTTCCAAGTTTTTCACATACTAAATCATCCAAAATAATCATGTTGCAATAACATGAACTAATACCAATACCTATTCATGTTAGATATATTAAACAAGATCAACTATCTTGCTAGCTAGGAAAACAAGATACTACTGTTCTGAGAAGCTTCGCCCATCTGTTCAACAACCTCGTCATTTCTTCGACATTGTGAAGCATTCTTTTCTTGCGACACAATACCTACAACAATTGAACAAGCACATGGATAATAATGATAAACAATCTAATACTATACTAGTCTTAAACTACAAACAGTAAAACAATGAAGGTCTTAAAGTAAAATACTTTCAACCTAATAATAGTCATCCTAAACTAAAAAACAGTGACTAACTCAACAATTTGCTAATTGTTTCTTCTCAAGATGAATCCTGGAGCTCTGAAAATGGATGATGCCAAAAGATTCATTGTATAAGGTAATTCAATTATCATTGTTTGCCATTTCACTTGAATTAAGGGAAAGGAAGATCAATTTGGGCATGCCATCTGTTTTGTCATTGTCTATGGATCTCTACTAACATAAAGTAATTGACGTTAACCATTGTACAAGATTAAAATCTAATTTCCTATTTTTCTTAGAAAGCAAAAATTCCATCAGAACCATACAAAAAGTGACACTAATCAGTAATCAACCTTCTATAGTATTTTTTTAAAAACCTTACAAATCAGGCTTCCAACCATAGTTACTATACCTCAGCAAGAATGAACAAAATAACTTCAACTAATACTAGTCATCGCTAAACTAAAAAAGTTTACTAGGTTGGCCAGCATTTGTTAATTTTAACTCTCAAGTTGAATCTTGGAGCATTTCGTGAAGCCCCATGCTTCAATTTGTCCAAACATAATTAGGAATCTGGTTAAATACTATCAACCTTAATTAAAGGTAAAGTAAAACAAAGCATACACAATTAAGATTTGAGCATTCTTTAATATTTAATTTTCGTAACATTGTACCATCTTAGCCAACTCACTGACAACTAATGTATATACCTAAATAAGTAAGTAACCAGAACAAGGTCCAATATGAGCATGGTTTAAGTTAACAGCTCAAACAACTCAGAAATCACATTTATTCCCAGAAATTTGGAACATTAAAGTGAAAATCAATGGATGACATGATATGCCATACCTATCCTAGTAATTTTCCCTTGAAGTTATTGTAGCCGTGAAACTATTTCATACATGTTATCCATTACATAATTGCACATTTCGGTACCACCTGGTTGTTGAGGGCACTGAATTAACCGTATCAATGATATTAAGTCAACATAAAACGGCACTGAGAACAAAATATAAGACGACCAAATCAAATGACATACTCAACCAATCCTATGTTGTATTTCTCGCTACTTTCATTAGAGGAGCTCCATTAAGAAGGTCCTTTGTACCTTAAAAGCACTAAAATTAAAAAAAACATTCAAAGTGAAATTATATATTAATCTCAAAACTTTTTAACCCTTTCCTATTTTAAAGAGTTATGAAATGATACTAACGTATTTATGAGAGGCACCAATCCTATGTTCTCATGACTTGAGGAGGAGGATAACTGAGTCAACATCCAACAACAACCTTTTTAAGATCATAATTAGCCACGGATACTAATGGTTGTTGTGTATACATATGATGAAAACTCAAAATTAGGTTTTTATCAAAGCAAAAGGATTGCTGAAATTCCAGAACATGAAAAGTCAAAAGGCTATTAAAGGAAAAAAATCACTATTTTTAAATATAGGTGCCAAAATCATTTGCTATGGTTGTTACCGTTTTATTATCAGCTTGAAAGCATCCTGTAGGTACATTGGTACCTAAATTGATCTTTTTCAATTTCAACTAATGAGATTCGTTGTGGACAGAGGAAGTTATCTCGACATGCCCAAGAGTCCAAGAACTCTTTAAACCAAGGGTCCTATAGATAATTTAGTTTAAGGAATAGTTTGAGGCTTTTCGCGCGCGTGCAACACAACACACTATAATAGAGAGACATGGATCCATTTAAAGGCAAATAAGTTAGAGGATATGCATAAAAGTTAGAAGAGGAAGTTGGAGATAAGTTTTACTTTATGTAGACTGGTGAAGAAAGAAACATAGCGGCATCGCTGTTGAGTTCCTAAGTTTTGAATGATGACAACATTACACCATCAAATGTTGTGTTAGTTACCTATAATGTGTTTTAGGTAACCAACAAAACCAATAGTCAAAGTAAAAAATGGATTATTTGTAACCATCAATTAAGAAAGTGGTTACCAATAACACGCCATTGGTAACCATCATATTGTTGGTTACCAATAAAATGACTTTATAGAGGTAACCATCGATGTTGGTTACCTAAAGCGCAAAAATGATGGTTACCTATGGCAGTTTTTCCACTAGTGGTTTGGGGAGGATTAGCTCACTAGGATGTCCATTAATGAGCAGAGAGAAAGAAGGGGTAGTTATGCAAACCATCACCAATTTAATGAAGCTACTAGGAAAACTAAGCGCAACCATCATTTCTTCAATAACCTTCCATGCAACCGTATCATAGGCTTTTTTGATATCTAATTTGAGCACACAATAAGGCTGCTTCTGACTAGGCCTATACATCTTCACCAAATCCTGACACAAAAGAACATTGTGGAGAATGTTCCTCCCCGCCACAAAAGCTCCCTAATAGGGACTGATTATGTGTGGTAACATAGTACTCAACTAAGAACAAAGAAGCTTGGTATTACAGTTATAAAGTGTAGAGCAGTAGGCAATAGGCCTATAGTCCCTCACAAAGCTAGGGATACTGACTTCGGGAACCATAGTAATTCTAGTGATGTTCAGTTCAGTGAGAATCTTCCCAAAAACAAAAAAAATCCAACACAGCTGCTGCAACGTCCTCCCCACAGAGGTGCCAAACCCTCTTGAAAAAGCAACTATTATAACCATCAATCCCAGGGGACTTAGTGTTAGGAATAGAAAAAAAAAGAGCATGTTTAACACTATCCCTTGTGCAGTTACAATGCAACTGAGCACATAAAGCAGCAGTCATAACCCTACCCTGCCTAACAATATGAGGTAGCATAGAAGTCCTCACAGCCAAACAGGAACCAAAAAGGCCCTTATAGAAATCCACAAAAGAACTAGTCACCCTGTCAGGAGAATCAACCCAAACACCATCTTAATTAAAAAGAGCATGAATAGAATTACTTTGATTTCTACTCCTAATACTGCTAAAAAAGGTAGCAGTACTAGAGTAACCTTCCTTGAGTCAATGAAGCTTCGCCTTTTGTTGCAAAAAGAGCTGATGAGGCTTTTATGCTTCCTGGCATTTACACAAAGCCTATTTCTCCAAACCAACCAACTCATGACTAGTGGGATTCTCATACAAAAGATAATGGATTTTCAAGAGATCAGTCTTTGCAAAATTAGCCTAGGACTACAAACCATCAAGATTCCTGTGATCCAGAGCCCTCAAACAAGGTTTCAAGGCTTCTGGAGCTCAACAAACATCTTACAACCCAAACACGGAGAATTCCAAACATCAGTCACAACCTATTAAAATGTCGCATTCAAAAGCTAATGGTTAAAGAACCTGAAAGGCCTCTCCCCTTGCTGATGAAAGTAAGACTTCAAGAGTAAAGGGCAATGATCAAATTCACCCTCTGGCAAAAAAGTGGCTTCCACATGGGAAAAGGAGTCCGCCTAAGCATCATTACAAAGGAGCTTATCATGTCTACAAAATACCCTATGAGAATCATCCTACTTGTTGGACTAGGTGAAAAATCTACCCGAAGTCTTGGCCTCAAACAACTTATCATCATGCATGCAAGCTCTCATTGGCACAAGCTTAGCAAGTCGAACCGTAGAACCCTATCTCTCAGAAGTGTGCATAATAGCATTAAAATCACCACCAACACACCATCTAGTAGTAACACCAGTAGCTAAATGCCTTAAGCTAGCCCATAGGGCCACCCTATAAGCAAACGCATTAAAACCATACACAAAGGTACATAAGAAGCCAGAAAGACTAGTAGGAGAGATCCTACAATGAATAAATTGAGAATCAACCAATAAAAACATCAACTACAAAAGAACCAGGTTTCTAAGCAACAACAATTCAACCATTATAGTGACAAGATAAGTTACTGGTAAAACACCAATTTGGACACAAATTAAGGTAAAGCTGACCAAGATTAGTAGCTTTAACCCTTGTCTKTAGGAGGCAGAATGACTCAACATTATGAGCAGCCAAAAACTTCCTGACTACAAGTTGTTTAGGCACACTATTCAACCCCTTAACATTCCATATAGCTTTGCTATTCATAAAGTGTAGGGGATTCCTCCCCTAACCCTCCATCCATAGGTATTGTAATAACCTCTTGTACAACAAGTCCCCCAAGAGCCATATCAGCAGAACCCTKTACATCATGAACCTCAGCAACATTCAACATCGCAAAACCATTCATGGTATCAATTGGTGGTGGCTTAGAGATAGGTTGCTTAGTAGCAGACTTCCTCCTAGACACCACCTGGAAGCCTTCCTCATCAACAGGCGGAGTAGAGTCAGTAGTCTTAGAATTGAAGGAAGCACCAGCAGGCTGAGCCACAGCAGCAATAGGTGGAGGATTCACAGTAGGTGAGTCTAAAGTCTTTTGGATCCACCTCCTTTTCCCATCCTCCTTCCTACATTGGTCAACCTTGTGGCCATACCCCTAGCAATCACAGCAAAGCACATGCTGCCACTCATACTCCACAGTTTGCTCCACAATAAAGCCCTTCTCATTTTCAAAAATCCCRTTAGTAGGAAGTTCCTGATTCAACTGTGAAGGTTTCCCAAGAGTACTCAAGAGGGGGGGGGGGTGTGAATTGAGTACCCAATAAAAATTTTCGATTTGCTACTGTTCTAGTCAGGTAGACCAGTTGTACTGGTCTTCGCAGCGGAATATTCGTTAAACACTTAGTAGAACAGTTATCGAGCAATAATGAAGGACACACGAGATTAACGAGGTTCACCCAACTTTGGGCTACGTCCTCCTAACCTAGTTACTTTTATTAATTCTACTCAAAATGAATAACAGTAACCCTCACTCTCTCGTGTATGAACTCTCACATACAAAGAAACCCCACACCTCAACCCAAGTTGCTATTTCGCACTTAACTCACAAGCACTCGCAATTGAACTCTCAAATGCTACCCGTCGATCACCAACCCCTTGTTGATGACCCAATACAGATCTTTTCTCTCAAATACTCTCACTAAAGAAGCGTACAGAGTAAATTAATGCTCAATATATGCACTCGTATGATCTATGCTTGCTTGATGTAAAACTAAGGACTTTCTTTCTCTCAAGAATAACTCTTTGAAGCCTGGAGAGAATTCCATGTAAGAGTGGTATACTTGTGAATATTTATAGGCAGATCCTTGCAAATTGATGATAGTCGAACCCCTATAATATGCGAGATATTTGTTTCCAAAATCCATACATATTTTAGCAAAGTTTACCAGATATTATTGTTATTTTGCAAGATAAAATTAATAATCTTATAACTTTTATCTCGACAAAATCAATTACCAATATTCCCAAGTAAATACAATTATCCAGTATCGACTTGAAAGTTTTCTCCAAATTCTTTTAGAAAGTCTTCAAAACGTTTTACTTACTCTGCAAGGTATTCAGAGTTGTGAGAACAGTAAGACATTGTTCTTTCCAACTGGTAGTGTTGAAGCCAACTAAACAGCAACTGGTCTGTTGTCCTTCAACTCTACACAGAAAAGTCACATAATTTGTCCATCAATAATACAAGAAATCAACCATACTCATGCATTATACAATATAAAACTTAGTCTGAATCCTAGAACCTAATCTTCATATTCTTCAACATCTCAAAGCTTCCTATCTTCTTTCAACTTGGATATTTACCGAGGTTAACTCGAAGACCTCTTGCTCAGAGAGTTGAAAAAACCTGTATGCACTAAACACATAGAAAATTAACATATAACTTGTACATATCATGTCATTTCTTTCAAGTGACCGAAGACAGGTCTCAAACTTTAGATACAGCTCGTATTCATCCGACAATGTAACCTGTTCTTTGCAACCTGTTTTGTCAATCACTAAAACACTAGGGAACTCAACAAATTCCCCCTTTTTGATGATGACAAACCCTGTGAGAAGTTCCTACAAACAACAAGTTATATGCAAAAACAGCTCTATCTCAATGGGACTATTTTTTGTCTTTTTCAATTTTACAATTTTTTTTGATTTTTTTTTTCGACTCTAAGTGAAACAACCAACTAACTTGGTTATTTCCTATGAAAGCAATAAAAACAAACTATCCAGAATCACATTCTTTAAGAGAATCATCCGGATTTTTATTTGACTTAACTATAACTAGACTAAACTGACTCGATCTAAGCTAAACAAAGGCTTCCAGAACTTCTAATTATTTTTCCCCCTTTTGGCATCATTAAAAAGCAACTCAAGGATAGCAAGGCATGCACAAACTATCGTTTTCATCCAAACAGTGGCATCAACCACTAATTCATATCACATATCTGCATAAGCCTGTTAGTTTCACAATTCACAATCCCTAAAACAAAGCAAACAGGCAAAGCAATAGTTCAGTAGAGTTAAACAGAAACCAAATTACATCAAAGAAATGTCTTGTAAAATGGTTAGGAAAACAGATACCAAAAACAGTTCAATAGATAGGGGGAGGGGGACAGAAGGCTAGAATAGATCATCATTCATCATCATCGTCCTCTTCATCCTCCATCTCATCCTCAGAAGCATCAGGATCATCGGCATRAGCATCTTCTTCCTCAGCATCATCCTCTTCTTCTTCCTCCTGGCTTCCATCAGCAGAGGAGTTGGTGGATTCCTCAAGGTCGATCTCCTTATTATCCTCAGACTGCTTCCCAACTGATCCCTTAACCTCATAACGATGACTAGTAGCAGCAGTAGATGTCTGCCCAGTAGTAGCAGCAACAGTAGCCCGAACAGTTGGAGTGGTCTCAACCTTCTGACCAGTACTAGTGACTACCTGTTCTGCTGTTCCCCCAGCTTTCAACTTAGCGACCCAATCTCTAGTCTCATTCAGCTTTTCCTCTAAACTCCCTTGCCTCTCTGTGAAGGATGTGGTCAAGCCATGCACTAAAGACACCAATTGAGAGAGTGTCTAGTCCTGCTTCTCTATTTTAGGCAGTAGTGTGGTGAGATCAGTAGATGTACTGGTCTCCGCCACCTTTCTCTTTTTAGTGGCAGGGGAAGGAGMTTTCTTAGCCGGAGTTTGACCAGCAAAGCACAGCTTGTCATCATGGATATCCAATCCCTTTTGGCGCAGAATTTTCATAGAGATTTTCTGAGCCGGGATAGTGTCTCCATCCAAAGACAATCCTTCATTCATGAGAATCCCAGAGATAAGGGATCCATAGGCTAGAGAGTGTGAGGGTGAGGTCTTGCAGGCCATCATATGCTCAATCATTWGGGCKGYCAGGTTTATCTTGATGTTTTTCAGCATGAGGTATATTAAGACCATGTCCATAATTCTAACTGAACCCCTACCCTGTGATTTTGGAATCAACACTTTACTGCACATAGAATGCAAGACCCTCATTACAGGTTCCTTCAGACTAGTGGACTTAAACCCCTCCCTAGTCCTAATCACCTTCCCAAACAGAAACTTCATTATCTCATCTTGACCTACACCAGAAATAGTGGGCCAACCATCTGAATTGTACCCAGAATACCCATCCCTAGGTACTTTCATGAATTTTGCCAACGACGCCATAGACACTTTCACATCTTTACCATTCACAGTACTAACCAAACTACCATCAGGATATTGAAARAYATTATCATAAAACTCCTTAACAGGTTCAACATATGCCTTTTTCACAACACGAATGTAACTTAACCAACCTTGAAACTCTAAAATCTGTTTCACTTCAAGCAATGCAAAAATATCCCAATAACCAAGCTCACAACCATAACCAGACATAACATTCTTCTTAGAAGACTGAACAATAGAAGGAGAAGCAACTTGTTTACCTTTAGCAGAATGGGGAACAGGTGCTTTCCTCTTGGTTCCCTTGGGGGTACCAGTAGATTGTTCCTGCTTCATCACTTTTTCCTTCTCCTTGATTTTTGAGCCAGATGCCCTCGTTGCCTTCCCAACGACCATACTCGAAATTGGAGCCACCTGAGACCCTTCACCAGTAACTACAACATCATCCTCATTATCTTCGTTACCCTTCTCTTCATTATGCTCGGCTGAAGGCTTAAGAAATTCAGATCCAAGAACCTCAGCTAGGTCCTTAGCAACTGAACCTTGTTCCCCCTTAATGATCTCAACCAAAGTAGGGTTTGATTCCTAACTAGGGTTTTGATCAAAGGGTGTAAGACTYGGTTCAGTCGGGTTAGGGTTAGGGTTTGAAGAGATTGGTTGGGCCTTTAGTAGTGGTGGTGAGATGTTTTGTGGTGGTGGTGGTGAAATTATAGGTTGATTTTGTGGTGGTGAAGATGGAATTGTGGGTTGAATGGGTTGTGATGGAGGTTGCATGGGAGCATGAGTGGTGGAGTCTGAGTCCCACTACTCGAGTGGAGTGACCAGTGGTAGTGGAGCAGAGGCAATTGTGACGGTGGTGTTGATGGTGTTGTTTGAGTGCTTAGTCGGAACAATGGCTTCGGACTTCGCAGCTGTACTTCTCTTACCCTTTCCATTCTTTCCAGATGATGCTTTCTTCCCCATCGTACCAGAAATTTTCCGATCAAAATGCACAGAAACCAAGATGATGAACTCGAGAGAGAAACAGAGAGACTTCGAGAACTCGATGTGAATGATGATCAGAGATGAAAAGATAAAAGGGGAAGCGATGTATATATATATATAGTGAAGATCAAAGAGAAGTTATGGAAAGTGAAGTGCTTGGCAGTTAAGTAAAAGAAGTGGAAGTGTGAGGGAAATAACTTCCCATAAATGAACTCAACTTACCAATGATGACATGGCAACCGGTTATGGAAAGATTCCATTACCTCGATTTTTGCCAAAAATTTCGAATTTGAACTGTACAAATATCACAACTGTCAGCAGTTGGGATACTTGATTAATTCTTTCCAAAACCTTGAGTATTTGGCAAGAACATATACGTGGACATCTGCTGTTCTCCTGTACTGTTCCATTACCCCAAACAGTTCACCTGTTCTGGGCAACTTAGTTCACTCACCTGCTATGCCTCATTTATGATACATAATAGAATCAACAAATTATGTGCAACTATATACATCAGAGAATACTAATAGGCGATCTTGAGGGAAAACAAAAAGAGCCTATTTGTACGCTAATGTCTAAGTGTATAACTAGACAAGATTTAACCTAGCAAAGACTGTTTCTAAACAATGGTTTAGTGAAAGACGTGGTCAGCCAGCTGATTCTTGCAGCATGCAAACAATGGGAACCAACAGTGCGATATTCTTGGTGCTAGTGTGAGTTATTTTCTCTGTTCATTGTGTTGTCCTTGTGAGTTGGGCATCCAGGTGTCGATTCAAAAGGTTGAATACTTTCTAATTGGATTTGACTCGCTACCTAACTGTGCATTCAGGTTCATAAGTTTTCATGGTTGGCTGTTTTTATAGGGATTTATTCATAATTTCTCTACAATTTATGAACCTATTACTCAATTTTGACAAGAAAGGTGTGTCGTTTGATGGACCAGAAGGCGCAACATGACTTTTGAAGATATATAAGATAGGTGTGTTATGCTATCCTTCCTTTACAGACTTTGAGAAAGCTTTTTGAAGTCGAATGTGACGCAAGTGGTGGTGGTATTTTTGGAGGTGTTTTGATTAAGAAAGCGTCCATTGCGTTCCTAATGAAAATTGGATATGGCGGCAAGCTGAATATTCAAATTTGATCGTGAATCATATGCAACGTTCGTGCCCTTGATCGTGTGGTCTCATTATGCTATGACAAAACCATTCGTCCTACCTCTAACCATGAGCTTTAAATTTCATCATGACAACAAAACTCAATTATCGACATGCGAAGTGGGTTTTAATTTTCTGCAATTTTTACTTCCATGCATTAACAAGAAGGTAAAACAAATTATTGTGGAGGATGATTTGAAGAAAGACATACTTATTGACAATTGGTGGAAAACAAAGGTCTTGGGTTGAACACATTAAGGATTACTATCAAGAGAATGCTTCTGTGTTTTCCAAGATTCTCGTTAGTCCAGTGGTGAGTCACAAATCTTGAAAAGGATTCTTTTCACAAGAGAAACAAACTCTATATTAAATTGTAGATTTAGTAACTATGCAATTCGATGAAGCACATGAGGTGGCTTGCTGTTCATTTGGAGTCACAAGACATGGAATATTCTTCAAGAACATTCTACTCGGCAAAAGATGTTGAAGATGTCCAACACATAGTGGTGCAATGCCAACCATATGTCAAATCCAAGAAATCGTTTCACAAAGGTTTGACAACTCTCTTCCTAGTTCTTGACTCTTAGGGAAGGTGTTAGTATGGATTTTATTGTTGCTTGCCTCACACAACGAGGGAAAGTGCACATATGTAGTGCACTACTACAAAATGAGTGGTTTTAGACACTATATGCTCACACACAGTACTATAAGTGTTGAGAATATATTTATCTTCCGTGTTATTTTGGGACCAATTCTAACACTTTTAAGTGTTGAGATATCATCATCACAAAAAGTGTTGAAGTACAATGTATTCTTAACACATGAATTGCATGACTCCTGATTAAACGCAAATCAAAAAATTAATCAAAGTAATCCGCGTTCGTATCAGAGCAGAACTCATAAGTAAACCCCGTAACGTAAACATCATACTACCCCAATACCTTTTCTTCAAGAATATGATAATAAACAAAAAATTGTCGAAAAAACGCTTCAACCTTTTCATAATTAATTTCGTTTCCTTCACTTACCATTACCCCTAAACGTCAAATGAAAATCAAGCAACCAATCGAAATCACATTCAACTAATTCATTCCAATTATACCATCATTTTGTCACCTCACATTTGTGTTCGAGTTAGGGTGCACAAATTGGGCGTATTTCCGATTCTATTGTTCGAATCCATTTTTGGGCTACACAAAATCATTTTGGATTTGATTTGAATGTGTTCGAGTTAGGATTGCACAAAGGGTGAGTTCAAACTATGCTTCATATTTATTGTTCGATTTTTTCTTTGAAATTCAGACTATTTTTTTTTAATTTTTGTTGCTTGTAGAGTTATTAGCCCGAAATTGTTCAATTTTTTTAGCGCGGGATTTAATTGATGACGCTGAACACGAAATTGCAGCAACAAAGAAGCTTTAATTTTTTTTGGAAATTTGCACGTGATTTGGTTAGTTTATTTTCAACCCTAGTTTTATTTTCTTCTTGTTTATGTTTAGTTCATCAATTTGTTATAYGCAATCCCCATTTTCGTGAGTGGGTGAATGTAAGGACCGACTACAAGTTCTTTGTTTTTTGATGATTCAGGGTGACAGGAATGAGAAGGTATCCACATAAAAGATTGGTGATTAATCTTCAGTTTCGAAGCACGCGGGAAATGAGGTAAAATCTTTTACAGATTTTAATTTTGATGTTTACTTCATGCATCATATAAATATGCACTGTAAAGAAACTTGGTTGGTGCTGGTGTTTTTAATTTTCTAAGCATTTGTTTAATTCTGCTTTGAGTTTATGTCTTGATTTTGTTCTATTGTGTTTAGTTCTACTGTTGTTATGTGGTTTTTTTTTTTCTATTTTGGTTTCTATTTCGTAGCCTGTGTGTTGTTTGTTTGTTGCTACTGCAAATCATTGAAGTGGTGACCAATTCAGGGGTGTCATGGTCGAAAGTTAGTGGTTTCTGTGTGCTATGCTTTCTAATGCATGCTACTACCTWTTTCCTTTTTGTGTCACTTTGTTGGTGTTTGCTTGTTTGTTGTCTTGCGTGGTTTTATGAATTAGTCTAGGATATTAAGCTCATTAAAGCACTGAATGAATTAGTGTAATAGAAATAATCTATAATAAATTTTACCAAGATCAAGAACAAGTTGAGAATACTAATTAAATTAGTGTAGATAACTCATACCAACATATACCTCGTAGAAGATACATGTTTATAGCACTGGGCACATATTAGAATTTTACTCTACTAATCTCAATTAAAGAAACAAAGGGAAAATGACACTGATATGTTTTTTACTACTAGTTTGGTGTTAACGTGCTAGTTGAAGTTATTTTGCAGCTAATTCGATGTTGGTTCAAAGAATTTTGTTGCTTGTTTCTTTTTTATGTGTTTGGCTCTGATAAATTTTATAGTATATGATGATAATGACGATGTTGTTGTCGTTGCAAGATGCTACTATTTTGCAAAGATATTGAACCCAATTTATAATCAATTTGTCCAATTTTGCACTCAGCAAATATCAGATCTTGAARTAGGTTTAATTGCGATATTATACTATGTGTTAATGTGTTATATGTGCTGCTGATTTGATCGTATTTGCACCATCATTCCTTAAATCATAGATCCGTCACTAAGCTATTTTTTTATGTGTAGTGAAATCAAATTGGACCGGCATTGCTAAACATGAATATTATGTCCAATTAGGATTATATTTCGATATCATCGCTCTTAGAATCGGATAATAGAGCTTAATAGAGTTCTTTAAGAAAAACTTAAAGACAAAATGAAGGTTACTTTTTAAGCTGAYTGTTCTTTCCTGTTGCTCATCTATAGCGTTTGATATTAATGAATCTTTGATTTCAGGGTACTGTGGTTGAGGGCACTACTCAAAAACTGTTTGAAGGGCATCACATGAGCTATATTGAATGTGAAAATGTGGATTACAAATCTACAAGAAAGGAGTCCTTCTATTGTAAATTATTGTGATTATACGATACCCCCTTGACTAGCTAGCACCAGGTTAGATTTAAGGGCTCTTTTTTAATTGGTATCTGACTTTCTTGCATGTTCTGTTGCACATCTRCAGCTTGATGTTAAAGGTTGTCGTGATGTTTATGCTTCTTTTGACAAGTATATGGAAGTTGAAAAATTGGAGGGTGACAATAAATATCATGCTGAACAGTTTGGTTTACAGGTTTGTATTCTGCCTTGTTTAATTATGATACAACTACATTGTTGAGCTTGTAACATGAAATACAGCCATTTTCATGACCTTGTCTTTCAGCATGTTTTTTAATTGATAAGATTCTGACATATGTATAATTTATTTGTCTCTATTGTTCAAACATTTAACGTGTGAGTTTTTTACATTAAATTTTTTTTTCAATATGTTTGGGTGTGTTGCATTTCAGGATACAAGAAGGGTGTCTGTTCATTGATTTTTTCCCCTAGTTCTCAATTGCAGTTAAAGGTTTGAGTTGATTATGCGTGATACCATGGTGAGGTTTGTTGTTACACTCCTTTACTGCATTTTTGATATCATATTTTGACATGCTTCCACTGCTATCTTATTGCTTATTCAGCTTGGCATTGCTTGAAGATTTTGGTCTCATTTTTTTGTTATGTGTGAGGTTATTGCTAAATGTTAATATATTGATCATTATTCGTCTGATGTTATGTCATACATAATGTAAGAGGCACTTTCTCTCTATTTTGATGTGATTGACCCAGAATATACTTAGTGTAGTGTACCAACATTCTTTTAGATAACCTTGTGTCATGTGGTTGGCATGAATAAGTTGAGAAAAATTACAATAATTTTTTACATCTTAGAAGCTTTACTCATATTCTAAAGCAATTACTGTATTCATGTCAATGTTGGATAGATTGATGTTACGTTGACATGAATACAGTAATTGCTTTATGTTATTCTTGTCAAAATTCTCTATGTTAATTCAGAGAAAACTTGTTGAATTTAATTTGGTGTGTCCGATTAGTTTCTTGATCAACTACATTGACGTGTGTCTCTTGGGAGTTGAGATCTTTGGAATCTGGTGTGTACGAGAGTTTTAAAGTTATTTTCTATTTTTAATCATCACTCGTCACTATTCTCTTTCCACTCGTTTCTTTCAATGTTTTCTTGGATTGAGAATTACTTGTTCTTAATCCACACCGTTTGCCTCAATGCTATTGGCTTCTAGTATCTTCCACAAGCTAGTTGTAATATATCAAGCTTGTTTTCATCAAACGTGATTCATTGAATGCAATAAACATCAAAGAATGCAATTCTGTTTGTTGTCTCTATAGCTTGGTTTGAATACAATAGATTTCCTTGTTTTTTTGGCTCGCTCCAATGTAATGGTTCCAATTTTTCAATTAGTATAGTCATATGTCACAAGCTTGTTTGCAATAGTTCCTTTATTCAATGCAATAACCTCAACTGGAAGCAATTTATTTTTTGTTTCTATTATTTCGTGTGAAACAGTGGGCTCTTCTTTGATTCTTTTGTGTTTACTCTCAATTGCTTCAATATCTTCCACTAGCTTACTTATAATGTCACAAGCTTATTTGTATCGAGTGTGCTTCATTTCAATGCAATAAACTCAAAATAACGCACTTCTATTTGTTTGTTTCTATTAGCTTTATTTGAATGCAATAGCCTTTGTCTTTTAAAGCTTTAAAATAAAGCGTTTTTACAAAGCGCTTTAATTAATATGATTTTAAACGTTTCTGTAAAAAACGCTATATTTCACTATTATTTAAACGCTTTTTAAATAAATGTTTTATTAGGTGAAAAGACAAGTTTCACAAAATGTTTGAATTTGGTGCTTTCAATAGAATTTTAAATTGAAAAAACAAATAATTTTTATTTAAACTTTTTTATTTATTTTATTTTCCCCTCTCAATCTCTTTATTCAGTTATTCATCACTTCGTCATATACACTCGGTCTCGACGCAGGCAGCAGCATAACCCTTACAACT
Source organism: Bassia scoparia (assembly GCA_008642245.1). NCBI lineage: Eukaryota > Viridiplantae > Streptophyta > Magnoliopsida > Caryophyllales > Amaranthaceae > Bassia > Bassia scoparia. Next base: position 5,689 of record SNQN01010765.1, on the reverse strand, counting down.
CTTTCTCTCAACAAATTCCTCACTCGAATACTCAAATCAAACTCAATTCATCAAATCATACAAAAATCATCGAAAATCTGTTCTAAATCCAATCAACTAGAACTACGAATCAACTCAAACACCACACAAACTTTTGATTTTCCAAGACCTAAAATTGGGGGTTTTGGGTTTACATGCTTATTGGTTTGATTTGATGCTTCAATAAACTTTCTTGGTGGTTCAATAAGGGATTTCTAACAACTTTCTTGCAARTTAGAGCCTTGAATCGTCGAATTGGGTAGTTTCATTTTCTCTCACAACCGCACATCAAGCATTCAAGCAAATACAACATCAAACATTAACAATTCGTCGAAGTTAAGCAAGCATCAAGTGTAATTCAGGTAATTTTTTGTCGCAAATCCTAAATTTCCATTTGGGTTGTTATATGATTCTTGTTTAAAAATTAAAACCCTAAATATCTAATTATCGTTTACCGAAAGCCAGTTAAACGCAATTCTTATGCAAATTTTTAAATCGAATTCGATGCAATATGGCAGCGTAATAGGGCAGTGACAGTGGCAGATGCCACAAAAGGGCAGCAGCAATAGGTGCCTGTGCAGCAGCCATGAGGCAGGACAGTAGCTATGCAAGGCAGTGCAGCAGGCCCACAACAACGGTTATTCAAGCCTTTTCACCATTGTAAGGTTTGTCAATCTCCCTTAAATAACTTGATTATGGTGTTTACTGATATTACATGGTAATCGAAATAGAAAATGATGAAAATTGAATGGGATGAATGGAATGAAACTAGTAGAATTCAATTMTTTTWAATAAAATTTTGATCTGGGCGCACTTCAACTATTGTTCGCTATGCTACTGGCTTCATTGTATTATTTGTGAAGTTGGGATTTTTAGTTTAATGGCTACAATGATAACTTGGTCAAAGCTGTTTATATCTCTTCAGATCCAAGGAACAAAGAAACAGTATGTTTTAACTTTGCACTGTCTACTGTTGTTTTCAACAATTTATTATCCTGCACTAATGCTTTCCTTTTCTATCCCAAAACAACACTAACATATTTGTTCTTTATTTGTGACATTTAAGATATTGAATTATTGGTGGCATTATATTGTTCTTAACTAGGAGTATAATAGGATGTTATCTTGARAACTTGATTACTTCCAAAATCAATGCTTCACTCAGCTAAATTAATTCCTTTTGTGGTACTAGAACATGAATTAGCACTTGGTATATATGCTGAAAGTCGTTTACATTCTCTTAGCTCACAGCTTATTGCTGACCAATCACCTTGTGCACTCAAATACTTCTATCATGCTTTCGGGAGTCAATACGACAATACTCTAAAAGAGAAAACATAAGTTAAATTGCATCAATGTACATACCTGCTTCAATTGATTATGTACTCGTAATATTATATGCAGTCGAAACTGGCAATTCCTTAACGTAAACAAAGTTCTGTCGACCTTGGTTTTCCTTGTTCAAATTCACAAGTTAAAATTTTGAGCTTCATTTGCGTAGAAGGCTTGAAAATCTGAATCCAGCTACTTATGTTTTGTTGGCCTTTTGTGAATCTATTAACTAGATTGAGGCGCTGAAGAAAATGARTCTTTCTTATTTCGGGGAAGGACTAACTTTGATTGGTGAAAGGTATGTAACAGAAAAGGTTTAATTTCTTTGCAAGTGTATATGATTTGCAATTTTGCATTCTCGTTCTTTCTTTTTCTAGTTGTTCTACTTTCCTCTTTGTGATGTTTGGACAACCTTGTTCCGTCATTCCATATTTCCATGTCTCTTTTAATTATGAAAAAATGAGTATTATGTATATTCAAAATTTAATATATGCAAAGATCAATGGCGTAATCAGAAGTACAACTTGTAATGCAGAAGCTGTAACTGTGGCTTTTTTCATCTCAATCATAATTCATAAGTGGCAGTCCACTACTTGTTGGAGCTGTTAAATGACTAATAAAATGTTTACACTTTATAGTTCCAGTTTTAAAGAGAAGCTAAAAGATTTAGGGAATCATTAACCACTAATCAGCTTGTTATATTGATTATCTTTCATTAGCCTTTTTATACCCTTTTCTTGCTATTTATGTCTCTTTCTTCATGATGAATTTGAATTAATTCAATAATCATATTCTCTATGTATGTAAAATATGTATGTGTAATAATACATCATTCACACTTACCAACTGGCTCCTGCTCCTTTAGACAGAACAACCTAAGCAAAGTTTGTAACTTTCCTCCCTTTATCTTATTGAATATCATGTTTATTCTTAATATCATATCGATTATTTAGATCTATAATAGAGTTGAATACTTCTCCAGGGATTACTCATATTACGCATTTTGTCTTTATATTTGATCGACTTTTGTTTTAAGTGTTAACATCATTGAAACTCCCTCCGTATCGTAATTTTGCAACTCTACTATTATTGAGAGATAAATATTCAAGTGTTGCGAAATTGCTAAAGGAGGATACATGAATGTATTATCACTTGCATATATAATTACTTAGTAATTTTTTGTCGATACTAATTATGAATATTTTCTTGCAGTATTTTTTTTGCTATGTTCAAGTATGGCAAGGAAACTGATGGATGAGAGTTGAACTGTCAGATTTTCTCCTTGTTTGATCTTTGATGATTATTGTTAGGCTTTTTTTCTATGTTAAAATTGTTTTTTATAAATTTTGTCTAGGTTTTTTGTACCGATTGAATTTATCCAAAAATTTGAATTCTATGTATCGATTTCTGTAATATTAATGAAGTAAATACTTTTCTTATAGATTTTCAATTGCAGATTCAATCTTATTATAATTATATGTTTAATACAAAAAATAAAAAACCCGCCAAAAATTATTTTTTTTAAATTTCAAATTACCAATTTAAAGCGCTTAAGAAGAAATGCTAAATACTTGAAATAAACGCCAAAATTTTGCGCCAAAGTATACTATTTACAGCTTTTGAAGCGCTTTTAATCTATTAAAGCAGATATTTAATAAAGCCTTATGGGAAGCGCTTTGAATTATTTCCAGCCCTCATATAAAAGCGCATATAAACACTTTTAATAAGCATTTTCAACGCTTTAAAAGCTCTTTGGCGTATTTGTTGCCAAATTTTCCAATGTCTTGGGTTGTACTATTTGGTTTTTATGCAATATTTCTAAGGAGGTTCTCATTCCTGTAAAGGTATGGAATTAGTGAGTACACCTGCTAGATTGTACCGATGTTTGATGTTGAAAGTTTTTAGAGTTTAGCTGGTACTTTCGGAGGTGAGAAGCATTTTTGAAATGCGACCTATGACCATTTGTTGAAAATTACACCAATAATAGATGAAGTGAATTAGCTTTTACCCTAAAAGACGGCTGACAATGCATCGTTCTAGCATTACCGGTGAAATGAAGGATTTAGGAGTATAATGATGCATAAAATCACAACTTAGTTGTGCATAGGTTAGGAGATAATAGAGAGTATGAGTGCTATGCCAATTTGCCATCCAACTTTATGTAATAGGAACAACAATTTATTGCTGATTTTGCAAGGATTAAGAACAAGTATAATTTGCTAAAATGGAAAAATAATGAGATGAAGCCTAAATTTTAAGCAGATGATTGTTTCATAAATTGTGGTAGTTAACAAAAGACCCTGTAGGAATAAATTGTACAAAGACATAAAGAGTTATAGTAGTGTTCGCACAAAAAGAGTTACTGTCGTTCAAAAGGTAAACTGCAGGAGAAACTCGGTTAGAGACGTAATCTTTCTTTAAGGGGGTAAGATCGCATATAATTTTACGCTTTTCCTTGTTTTTTTCATTTATTGCTTCTGTTGCCCTGTTTTGTCTTTTGTCAATTATTACTTCGAGTTACTTAACTCTTAAGCATTTTTGTTTCGAGCACAAAACTATAAAATGGTGTAAATCACGTGAAGTATGGTAGTGAGTATTATTTTGTAACACAATAGTTTAACCAATAATTATCCTTCCTATGAATTTTTGATGATTGGATTTGGGACAAGTTTCTGACGAAACTTTCAAGGATAGATGTAATCCCCCGTAATTTATCAAAATTTTTAATATTACTTCCTTATAAATATTACATTATTATAAAAAAAATTATTTTATATTAAATGCCAATTTTCATTTAATTATATTTTTATGAAAAGATATTATTTGAATTTAATTTATGATAGAAATATCTTTCTATTATCAAACAAATTTTTAAAAAAAGATAACTTAAAATTAAACTTGTTAGATACTTAAATCAAAAATGGTTTTAAACCTATCTCATCCCTCATGCCACTTTCGTTTCAAAATATAAAACAAAAAACAAGAAAGAGAAAGCTATTTGTGCTATGCTCCATACCCCTTGCTGGTCTTCGCCACCACCGGCCACCATTCGGTCCTCTATCCCTTATTTCCTTCTTTGTTATAGAGTTTTAATTGTTGTTTTAAACCTTGCATTTTTATAATCCAATTGTTTATATTAATCTTTTGAGTATAATRTGCTAAAAATTTCAAAGTTTACSAGTTTTGGTGATACAAATTTTAATTGGGAATTTTCAGATTTATGGAATTGCAAAATTAGGGTTTTAATTGGGGTTTTTCACCTTTTGATTAATCTGTTCAGTTTTARTGTTCGATTTTTATTTATTTTTCTTCTTTTCAATAATTTACAAAACTTTGGTCGAGTAATATACATACTGATATACACCTTGTTTAAAATTTTCGGAATTTTCTAAGCATATTTACTATTTTTAAAAAATTCGTTTTTGAATTGACAGTTTTTGGGTTTTAGGTTCGGCTTTTGATTTTTCCTGATTTTTAGGTTCATCAATAATTTACAAAAGTTTGTATGAATATTCCACAAACAGTAAGAGACTTTGTGTAAAAATGTTAGAATTTTCAGAGCTGATGTACTATTTTAAAAAATTCATTTTCGAACTGACGGTTTTRCGGGTTGCTAACTCGGTATTCGATTTTATTTATTTTTATCTGAATCTATAATTTACGAAAATTTGTGTGGATGTTCCAAACATAGTAATACACTTTGTGTGAAATTTTCATAAATTTTCGTGGAGTTTTAGTATTTTAATAAATTATTACATCAGATTGACATTTTTTTATTACAAAATATGTTTTGTTATTAAAATTAATCAAAAATATTTGGCACGAAAAATATATGTTTATTGTGATATTTTTAGAGTTATTACAAATATTCAAAGTAATTTTCAACCACTGAAAAATATGGCTTTTAAGGATTTTTTTTTTTTAAAAAAAAATAAATGAATGGTTTATTATATGAGTATTGAAATTAATCTTTAAAACATGTTCGAGGTTGATTTCTAAAGGTTTTTGTAGGGTTTTAAGGGAATATGTATTGCTGTGATTTTGTGTTAGGAATCAATATRAATTGATTTCTATTTGGTTGTAGGAGGAAATTCTCCTTGAGTTATTATTGAAGTAGAAGTAATTTGRGGGATTGTTTCATTTTCAAGGTACGTACTACTTGCAGAACCCTTGATCTTTATGTATGTTTGAGGAAGTTTGATTACTTTGAGGCATGAGTAGGAAACCGCCATGGAATTGTTTGGTAGTRACGGATAAATTTTCTATTTGTATCCTGGTCTATAGTCGTGGAAATTGAGGAGTAATGTGGAAATTGGCTTACTCTTGAGGATTGATATGA
>SNQN01010764.1:0-20881 GCA_008642245.1 Bassia scoparia | reverse complement strand
AGGTAACTGAGGTAATCAATTCTATTAAATTAAGAGAACTCAAGTTTAAATGATTATCTAAGTTTTTTAACTTTATATGTTCTGTGCTACATTAGTTATTTTATGACACTAACACACTGTCCATATCCGTTGACTTAAAAGATTTAAGTGTTTGCTTGCTTGTCATTCATCAAAAAGGAGGAATATTGTTGAACCCTAATTTTGATGAATGGATAAACAAACAAAAGCAAACTCGTGTGTTTAAAAATGATGTGTGTTAGATGTGATTTACAGGAAAGATGTCTTGAAAGTATTAATGAAGTAAGGATCATCCAAAGAGTGGAAATGGAGCTTCTGTGATTTTGAAGACTGATGAGTTAAAGGAAGAAACTCAAGTGCAAGGAACTCGAGTCTCTTGGAGACTCAAGATTCAAGACTTATTGGTGATTCGACATAAGAAGCATCAGGGTATAATAAGTTTAGGATATATGTGTTTTAGACTTATTGTAAGTTTAGCATTTGTGTGGGAATAAGGCTCAATAAAAATAAGGTGTTAAAATCGGTTTTAAATAAAGGGATTTTATTAAAAGATATAAATTAAGGATAAGTGTTAAAAAGATATCTCTAAAAAATAAATAAATCCTAGGTAAATGATTTTCGAATAAAATCTTTTTACAACCTTCCAGTTTTATCTTGTTAGAATTTATTTATGGAAAATCGGATTTTACCTTATTATATTTTACAAAAGTATTTTTCGGCAAAAAGATTTTTTGAAGAAAAATGTTTTCACTGATTTTGAGAAAATTAAGGAAACAAAACGTGTGAGAAGCTATAACCTAAGGCTTGGTCATCAAGGCAAAAATTAGTTGAGAAATCTTAGGAATAAACGGCTATATTCTAACTGATTAATAGGACGTGTGAATAATGGACGTGCATGCCAAGTCCCACTAAGGCATGACTTCCTACTTCGTAGGGAGTGATGTGTAGTGGACTTACTGCTTCCATTCCACGCTTAACTTTACTCTATAAATACATCAGACCAAATCAGTTGAACATACACTTGAGCATAGAAGAATTTGAGTCATTCCTACACACATTGCAAAATAGTTTTTAGTTTTACAAATCGAGTTGTAATTGTTTCRATTAGAGTTGTTACTTGAAGAGGGCTTTGGGTTGAGTGATAATCCGTAGAGGCTTGTAAGAGAGTTTAGCTTACAAGAGTGTGAGTGCTCAATCAACAGAGGGGTTGGTTGAGAGGCTTTCTAGTTCGAAAGGAACTTGAAAGAGGCCTTAGATTTTACTAGGTGTGGTATCCAAATTAATCTAAGAAGAAATCTTGTGTGATATCAGGTCACAGTTTTATCTCTTGACAAGTTGTCAAGGAGAGTTTTTGTGTTAGTGAAAACTCGCATCTCGTGTTTCTTTACTTTCAGTTTTAACATTCCACAAAAAGAGTTGAGTTTCTTTAAGTTACGATTTACCTCCCTTCCTCTTGTAACGTTCAGTAAATCCAACAAAAAGAAAGGAATTTCTGAAATTATTCTCATCAAATTAATCATGCATATTAAGGAAGTATTTGTGCAATTTTTGCAGGTGAAAGAAAACAGCAAGTGGGAAAGCATGCAGTAGGAGAGATTTTTCCAATAAAGCACTAGAGATGTTGTAATTTGTAATTTGTAATCTCGTGAAGGTTTTGTTCTTCCATTTTCTGTGTATATCATAAGCTCCTTTTTTTCCCGGGTGTGTGATAGCCTGTACCTGAAGATGAGGCCTTTTTATTTTGGGTGTATTTTTGTTTGATCTCATTGCCTTGATAATTGATACGGTATAATTGTGATTTGTGTCGATTTTGCGAAACAACAAGTTTGATCAAATTTGTAGCTAAAGATGGGATTTTATTCTTTTATTTTTKTCATTATATACTGTGGATTTAGATAATTAATTGAATTGAATTGTGATGTTTTGTACCCAAAGCTAGGGCTTTTTAAAAAGAAAAAAATTGTATATTAGGGTTTTAACCTTAATTATGGGATATTAATCAAATAATTAGTTGTTTAGCTGATAAAATTYAATGTGGTTTGAAATCAACGCGAAAGGATACACATATATCATATATGTGTTATTTAGGGATTCTTTACTTATGAACTTATATATAACTTATAATGTCAGATTTCATTCGTGATATATATTTGAAATTTGATCACTTGTGATGTAATAATATTTAAAAGAACCAAACTTTTTTCAGATTTTCTACCCTTGATGTCTAGCTAATTAGGAAACTGTTATGATGCACTTGAGGTATACTGGTACTCTAATTATATTCATCACAATCAAAAGTTTATGTATGAACCATTGTTTCAAAATTGATTTATGAATCAATTATWGGATTTTTTCACAAATTTTTATGTTTGATAATGAACTTTATAATTATATAACAACAATGTTACAAAACTATGAGGAGAAACAACAGAATTAAAAAAATTAAGAAAACTCCAGTTCAGAAAAGAACTAAATCAGCAAAACTAGGATGAATATAAATGAAGATAATGAAAGAAAATATAGTATGTTTAACTAAAAACAGAAGCAAATTCAGGGTACTATAAAGAAATAAATTGTTAGGCTGTGATTGAATAAATAAATTGAAAAGGAAAGAATTTTCTTTGGCAAAGACAATAAAATATTGTGACACCTTGATTTTAGTGAAGTTGGTCCTAATATTATGATTGAATTTTCATACAAAAACACTTGTTCCTAATCTCATGAAAGCAAAGTACTTGTAATAGTCTTTACTCTTTAGTGTGAAAGGAAGTGAAAAATTCTAAGAAGAAACGGAGTGAAAATTGAGAGGAGAGAGAAAGAGGCATGTATGAAAATGCGTGGAAGGTGACTATTATGCGTTCACATAATTTGTATTGATGTTTTAGCCTTCAGCTTTGTGTAATGGCTGAAAATATAGCATGTTTACTTCGCATTGTTATGTTTGATATATACAGGAAAAAGGAAGTGTTAATTTTGCCATCCGTTATTACTTAATTGCGTGCTATTGAGGTATGTTCTTAGTGGTGCATCGCTTATGGTTATTTTATGTAATTATGAGTCATGTATTGCTTGTTCCTTTTGCAATATGTTCTTAGGTAGAATCAACAATAAGAGTAAGCCATATTCTTCCTTTTTTGTGTTTAATTTCTGATTTTTTTTTTTTTGTTTATTTTGGTTCAGAAAACTTTACCTTAAAGGCTTGTAACTGAGCTTAAGCATAAGAATTCAAGATCAAGCACTTTAATTTTTATGTTGTCACGGGCTTTTTTTTTAGTTTCAATATATGCACCTTTTTTAGGGGAAAATTGTAAAAAAAAAAATTCAAGGAATCATTCTTAATTTGTTTTTTAAATTTTACTATTGATATAATATGAGTTGTCTTGTGTGGTTTTGTTTTTTGGTTTATATGAGTTGGAATAAAGCTGACCTTATTTTGGTTCAGCTTTATTCATTTTTTTATTGTTTCTAGTGGTTTTACCGACCGCTTGTCGTCGGTTAACCCAATTAGTGCCAACAAAAAAATGGAGGGAAGCAAGGTTTACCGCCCGCCCTGTAGGTCGATATTACCGACTGAAATCATTTCGGTCGGTATACCTTGCTTCCCTTCATTTTTGTGTTGGTCGTATTTTGGTCGGTGATCGGTCGGTAATTTGTCACCGACCGATTATCGGTCAGTAAACCGTTTTATCGACTGCTTATCGGTCGGTAAGCTCCGACCGCCAATTTCTTATTGTGAGGGATCCATAAGCAAGGGAGTGAGAAGGTGTAGTCTTGCAGCTCAATCAAGTGCTCAATTACTAGGGCAGGTTGATGAATTTTCACATTCTTCATCATCAAATAAATTAATACCATGCCCATGATCCTAACAGAACCTCTATCCTGATACTTAGGAATCAAACTTTTGTGACACACTGAATGCAAGACACGCATAATAGATTCCTTCAAACTAGTGGACTTGAAACCCTCCTTAGTTCGAATCACCTTACCATAYAGAAACTTCGTTATCTTTTCATCACCTACACCAGCAACAGTAAGGCAACCATCTGAATTGTAATTTGCAAAGCTATCTCTAGGCACTTTCATAAACTCAGCCAACGAAGCAACAAACACATGCATATCTTTATCAGAAACAGTACTAACCAAACTAATATTAGGATATTGAAACAAATTAGCATAAAACTCCTTCATAGGCTCAACATRGGCTTTCTTTATTTACAACTCTAATGTAATACAACCAACCCTCGAATTTATTCCTAAGAAGAAAAGACAACACTTTCTAGACTATTGAAACAAATTGAGACTAGGGTAAGTTAAGATGACATTTGATCTTCGCACTCTTAAACTTGGCGATGTAATCATCCACGGGTTCTCCCTTTTCATGTTCTATCTTATCTAAATCTCCAATGGATACCCCAGCTTCCACTCTAGTGAAATGGCGAAGGAATTATCCTTGCAAATCCTGCCAAGTCTATATAGAGTTTGTAGGAAGATGAGTGAACCAAGAAAGTGCAGTTCCAGTAAGAGAAATGGAAAACAACCACAATTTGAGATAATCATAGCCTGTTGCCTCCCTGCATTGGCAGTTAAACCTAACCAAATGCTCTTCAGTAGACAGGCCAAACACTGATACATCTCTAAGGAGAATAGGAGAAAACTCAAGAACTTCAAATCTCTTGGGAAAAGGATACATCATTGTTATTCTATTGGAACACTGCAAGAGGGGGGTAAACTGTTGTGTGGAACTTCTAGCGGAATTTAAAGCAATTTTAACGAATCAAGGAGAATGAAATATAATTTCAACGAGAAAAACTTCCTTGTCYAGAGGAAGAAAAACTCCACTTTTATATTAGGCCTGTAAACCACTTTACACCCTAAATCTTCTCTACCCAGCCCGTGAGTTCCAACAGGAACTGCTACACAATTCTCACTCTCGTTCTTCTCTTTCTCTTTCTCTTTCTCACTTCTCTGATTCTCACTCTTTCCCCTTTCTCAAAGATTACAACTCCATATAATACTCTAGCAYGCTGGAACACTTAGTAATCTGGATAGGAACACAAGACTGGAACTTGACAATCACTTAATCTATCACTCGACTTTTTCTCTTATAAATGCTTAAGTGAATGCTTGTGTGTGTTTTTAATAAATTTTTCAGTTTAAATGAGTATATATAGTGTGAGTTATGCCTTGATGAACAACCAACGCTACTATCCCATTAATTTCGCTAAGCCCATTATGTTATGTCATTATCCAATCAACCATGATCTATCTTCTATAATTTAGCAAAACCTAGTGGATTTATCCAGAAGTTTTATTCCCTAAAAACACTCTACACAGCTGTTATTTACAACAAACTCTAGACCTAGTATAAGTTAGTTATCTAGATCCTGTTTTTAAGGCACCACTCGATTATCCAAGAACAGTAGGTTTTGACTGAATTATTCTAGACCTAAAAATAGGATAAATTCACATGGACTCATTAACTAAATCTAGACCTAAGACGGACTTAAGTTCCAGCAAGAACTCGACTCGTGTTCCATCCAGACTATAAACTCCAACGTACGTACAAAATTCCTAGAAAATTACTCTCATAAATATTCTGGAATTCTTCCCTTCTCTTCATCAAGAAACTTCGTTGGAACTCCTTGATGTTGTCCTCTTGTTCCTTCGTCAGTTTGTACTCAGGAACTCRTGGATTCTCTGGTGTGTTCCTATGCAGAATGTTACACAGGAAATTCTCTTTGTTCTCCTTTGTTCCTTTGCAATATACTGCTTTGGAACTTCTCTTTCCTTGGAACTTGATAGATGATTCATGGTGTTCCTACTCTGGAATGCTCCTTGAATTTCCATGTTGCTCCAAGATCTAACTTTGTGAATCTATAAAACTTCATAGGAACTCAAAGCTTTATTAGCTAAGTTTGTTTGTGTCATTCATCATCAAAACCAATAGGAACTCAAGGGTCAACAATCATGTCAACCCATTTAAGATAAGAATAACAAGTCCCTCTCCTTGGATAACTAGCATTATGACCCAAAGCCCTTTGGATCATCTCTTCCACTTACCTAAGGAAAGGTTCATTGGGAGCCTGTCCCATAGGTGTCTGGAAGTTCTGAGCCTAAGCATGAGGATACTAATTATCAGGGTAGTGAGTAAGATGAGTTAGATCCCCATATGGATTTTGTTTATATCTAACTCAAGGTGGGAAACCACCAGCATTATTAGAGTTTTGTGTTCCCATCGCGTGAAATCCACTATAAACGTTACTTTGTCCATGTGATCCTTGCCCCCAGCAATTGCTTTGAGGTGGATATATTTGGTTTGGACTAGCCTGATGATGGTAACCTTGATTCCTAGTTTGAGGAATGTATGTTGTCGTGGTTCATGAGTAGCAGGATATGGATTTTGGGGCATGCACCCCCCAGTGGTGGTTTGAAATCTGACAACCATGTTAGGTACACCACCATTTTCATAACCGTTAACTCCTGCCCCAAGGTTTGTTCCTATTAGTGGAACGGTTCTCATTGACAAAGAAATTCGAAGGAATTTGGTTTGAAGGAAAAGGAACATAAGAAGGTCCATGATCATTATGGTTACAACCTGACTCATAACTTGATCTTGGGCCAACTTCCCTCTTCCGACTCTTGCCTCCTTCATTGGCATCTTGGAGAGGGATACTCCTCGATACGATCTGAAAGGTCAGAGGGAGATCAGATCCCATCGAATAGTTTGTTCTAGGATAACCTAAAGAAGGTAATTCCCTTAGATTGTCGACAAATATTCCTGAGCCATGAGCGGTTAGTACATTCATCGGCCTCTCTAGTAAGGGCTCCAATCGGGTAACCACCTCAATTATTGCAAAAGTCTTAGTAGCGTCATGTTAGTAGCATTCAACGTATCATTGATATCCAAAATAATCCTATCCACCTCCTTGGTAACCGCCTGCTGAGAATGAGAAACAAAGTTTTGCAACTCAACGATTATCACTCCAGAAATCTCGTGCCCCATGCCAAGATGTAGATTCTTGAACTGTTCCCGATGATTTTCTTTTAAATCTTCCAATAAGCTTTTGACAATATCCACATATTGTGTGTACATCGAATTGAGTAAGCTCTTGGCGTAAGAGGTATGATCTTCCCCCCTATTTAGATTAAAACCATCTAGTCTTTGGGTTTGAGTCCTTAGGTGAATTCTTAAGATTTTGATTGGATGAATTACCATCTACTTGATTACCACCCCTTTTATTTGGTGGAACGTCTAGGCTTCGTGGTTGAGAATGAAGTAACAGATGCAGTATAACCTTCTCTCCAACTGTGGTCGCCAAAAAGCCCATTAATGTGATTTTGCACTTCACCAACAAGTAAACCACCCAATATTGTTTTTGTTTGGTATGGAACTGCTCCTCCTAGTTACTGATTATTTAAATAACCTCGCTAACGTAAAAGTGCCTCATAGATTTGTAAATGTAAATAAGAGTGTATAAACGATGGAAATTGAACCTAGTGTAAAATGAAACTGGAGCTTAGGACAAACATGACCGAAAAGATATAAAGATTAAAGACCTTCCATTAAAATAGTAACGATAGAGTCATACTACAACTGCATTACAAGGATGGATAATTACCTCCATATTCACACAATTGAAAAAGATAGAACAAGTTATTGATCCATAAGAAAGAACTACTCTATGATATGATATGCTATGCTACGCTACGCTAAACTATACTTGGCTACTAAGCCAATTAAGAGCGGCTAAAGAAAAGTAGTAAATGCGAAGATAAAGATAGATAATTGATGTGTTATTGTTTTTGTTGTTGTTCTTATCCGTCCATGCCTATTTATAGGCCTCAAGTGATGAAGATCGCGGGTACACCCTGGTTTAATGGGCAACTCATGTTGGATGTGACCCGTTATTGAAAAATGACCGACCTGAAAACCACGAAAACATAATATTGACCAATCAATACCAACCTGACTTACCGATTTGCCAGGTATAAGGTTTGATAGGCAACTCATGTTGGATGATTGATTAATCAATCCTAAGCCTTTCGTGGTGTTGATACCAAAGGCAGAGGAGCCGAAGGCAGAGGAGMCAAAGAAGGAGGAACCCAAGACTTMTGAAGTTCTTCCTACACCTCCTGCTGTTGTTGATACTTCTATTCTGGAAAAAACAGAGGAGTGGTCCTATGGTGATCACTGGCTCAGGTTTTGGCTCTTTCGGTTCCACCTCAGTCATTAAAGAGTTGAAGGATCTCAAGGTTTCTGTTCGATCACTTCATGACCAGATGGACCARTTAAACACCAAGTGTGCTAATATGGAGAACATGYTGGAGAATCTGGGGTCCACAACTCARTCCATCCTGTAAGACATGGGAGCAGCATATGTGAAGATGGACAAGTCCCAAAAGAAGATTCTAGCCAAGGTGATTGAAGTGTTGTCCAAGTTTGGAGGCCCCTGAAGACCTTGCTCCATCCTTCCCTTTCCACTATATCTATCTAGCCTTCCCTAATCCCTAAAATTATTATTGAACAATTTGGTCTGTAACTTAATTACTTTTGGATTTGGTTGACTTTACCCTATTCTTAGCTTGAACAGTTGGTGCTTAAACTATCTTTTTCTAAACTATTTATGGGCTAACTTGGACCTTTTGATGAATATATATATGCTTTGCCTAATTATTTGTGATTTATTGTTGCATGCTTGATTTTTATATGTCATGAAAAGGTACAACTAGTATACTATCTACTGGTGTTGTGCTATGAGATATATATCTATGGTTTGTTTTTTATGAAAGCCAAAAGGGGGAAGAAAAGCAAACCTCCTTGGTATTACAGGTTGATGATCATATTCTGCATTAATCTGCTCGAGTTCCTTGTTGTGCTTGCYGTGAAAGTATGTATAAGGGTATGAAAAAATTTAAATTTTTAAGGATTTTCTTGCTCTCTTATATATCCTGTGCTAAATTGGTATTTAAACAACAAACACACTGCTGATTATGGTTTTACATTTKTTTAAGAGTTTGCATGGTTTGGCATTCATCAAAAAGGGGGGATATTGTTGAACCCTAAGAGTTTTTATGAATGGCACAACAAACCAACAAAGGAAAACTCATAAGTGTTATCTGATGTGTGTGATTGAGTGTTGTGATTGTAGGTGTTGATGGTCGAAGGAGTCTTAAAGGGATGAGGATATCCTTAGGAGAATGAAGAAGTTCCCGGGACTATTGGAAGCATCAACCTGAGCTCAAGGAAGAAGCTCACAATTTGGAAAGCTTGAGTTCCTTGGAAATAGCCTAAAACAAGTATTAGAGTATTTGGTACAGTAGGTCTAGGATTGTACTTTAGATTTATTGTACACTTGGCATTAAGGCATGAAGAAGAAGAATTAGCTCATAGGAATTAAGAAGTATTTTAAGGATATAGTTTGTAAGCTAATTATTAAGATTGAGGTTAATCCAGTGATTTATGAAAAGAAGTTCTTCAATAAATTTTGTTTAGTAAGCTTGGGTAATAAAAATAAAAACTTCGTCTAAAATCATTAAGGATTAATTCTGGTATTTTAATTTTAAAAAATTATCACTATATACTTTGGAATATCATAAAATATTTTGAAAAGGATTTTTGGAAACGGATTAAAACAAGTTTTGCAAAATTGTTTTCCTAAAAATAGGTGAAGTTAGTTTGGATTGATCATCTTGCTTCTCACGTAACTAATTGAGAAAATAGGAGTTGTTCAACGGACTTAAAACTGGAAGTGGTGACGTGTGTTTGTGACGTTGGAGTCAAGTTCCACCATGCGCTTCTCCTACAAAAGGATGTAGTGTGATAGTGGGTTGCTTGACTTCCACGACTCATACAATTACCTATAAAATACCTAATTAAATCATTTACATACACTTTGAGCAATAGGAAAAATCAGAGCTTTATTCTTCATACTAGTGCCAAGTCTTAAAGTCTTATTGAGTTGTTAAAAACGCTTTGTCTATGGGTTAAATGCAAGGGGTTGTAGAGAAAGTCAAGCCGAGGGTTTCATAGACGAAATCGATGTATAGGAGTGTGACCAACGAGGGGTTGGTTGCAGGGAGTTCAGAAGTTCATTATTGAACGAAAAAGGGTCTTAGAATTGTAATAGTATTTGATCCTTATTATAAAAGACGTATCCTTGTGTTGCATCAGGCCCACGAGATTCCCTTCTTGGTTTGTTCTATGAGAGTTTTTTGTGTTTGGAAAATTGCTTTTGTCGAGTTTTCTTTTAACTAAGTTTCTTTTAAAATTCCGCAAAAAGCCATTTAAGTTCCTCAATACAATGCCCCCCCCCCCCTTGTATTGTTCAGTCAATCCAACAATTGGTATCAGAGCAGTTCCTCTTAGCCGTCAGAAAACCCTGAAGAGAGAAACTGAACGATTAAGTAGCTGTTGGAGAAATGAATCACCTACGCGAGAAGCTTGAAGAAGGATACTCTACCCAGAGACCATCCTATGTTCAATGGAAATTCTATTCTTGGAAGAAAGAATTGGAAATATTTATTCTAGTCAGAGAACTACCTAAATAGTTGCATGGTCATAGAAGTTATGGTGACTTTGAAATCACCAAAAACAGTAAACAATGAGGGTAGTCCTAAACCTTTGGCTTTTCGGGGAAAGTTGCGTGGTTAGCAACAAGCGTAATACGATGAATGCCGTATAAGGCTAATGAGTGATTGAGATAGTAATTCCTTCGGAAAGCGCCTCGTTCCTTAGGAACCTTTACGGCTGACCTCGGTTTTTCGGGAAGAAAGTTGCGTGTAAGCAACAATCGCGTTATAGCGATGAATGTCGTATAGGCATGGTGAAAGCAACTGCATGTAAGATGGCCTAGCCTTGTGTGAGAGGTGGTGCAATGTGCAATGTAATGTGTTTGTGCAGGATGTATATTGCTGATGATGTAGGAAACTGCAATGCGCAATGATGCTAGAAGTGTTTGCAATGGCTATTGTGTAATGCAAGTACTATTCTTAGATTATAATATAATGACCAAGGAAATAGACTTAATGTTAAAAGGTTATTGAGAGTATGAGCATGAAGTCGTCTCAAGCCCCATGTTCGAGCAGTTTATAGGCTGATATGTGCTCAGTGAATGCCAAAGTTGAGTCCCCCAAACCCATGGTGTTTTTGGGTGTAGTGGGAATTGGATTAAGTTGTGTGTAAGTGAGTGAGTTTGCGGTGTTGGACTTTAGCTTTGAGGTTGAGACCAGTTCTCGAGGTGGGCAATGGTTTATTGGAGTAAGGTAAGGCTAGTGATTATTTTGTGCGATCATAGGTCTTTGGCTTAGCTTTTTGGATGGTAAATGGTAAGGGAAGAGGGATGTGATTTTGAATTTGCCCAATCGGTGACTTGAAGCTGAATGCCTGCATGAGGAGAGACAGCAAGGATAAGACTGCATATGCGATGCTTTGTGAGGAAGGATGTATGATGATGCTGCAGAGTAAGACCTAAGGATAGTTGAGGAGCAAGCCCCTTAAGGGCATGAAAGAAAAGGCTAAAGTGTTCAAGAAAAGACAAACTAAATTTGTGACTAAGGGGTAAGTAAAATGGGGAATTGATGTGGTTGGCTAGATGATGTAGGTTCAAGCTCGAGTCTATGTCGGGGAGCTATATAGGAATTTGTGCTTCAGCCTAAGAAGAATCAAACCAACTGGGAGGTTGGCAACTCTGAACGTTATATTGAGGTATTGGGGTCGGACCTGGAGACAGAGGCGTTGCCACTACGTACCTTTTTGGAATTAGTACCGTCGTAGTTCTTGGTTGATTGATTTTGGAAATGCCATCGCGCGAAGAGG
Organism: Bassia scoparia; assembly: GCA_008642245.1. Classification (NCBI taxonomy): domain Eukaryota; kingdom Viridiplantae; phylum Streptophyta; class Magnoliopsida; order Caryophyllales; family Amaranthaceae; genus Bassia; species Bassia scoparia. The sequence goes on along the minus strand of SNQN01010764.1, from coordinate 9,048 downwards.
GCTTTTGTGGTTGTAATGTGAGGCTGATGGTTTGGGGGATTGAAAAAAGGCTCGATGATCATTGAAGTGAACCCACGGTGGCGTAGTGTGGGCTTTTTAGGCTCTTGCTTTTTATTTTGAATTGGGCTTTGAACTTTGATTTTGACATTGATTTGCGTTTTCTGATGACTTTTGTATAACTGGCATTGAACTTTTGCTCTTTTTCGTTTTGCCATTTTATCTTCTCTTTTTTTTTTCTTTTGCAATTTCTTTCCTACGCATCGTTGACTCCAAGGGTAAGCAGTTGTGGGTGATGAAAGAAAGTATAGGCGAATGTAGTGTTTATGGCTCAAGGGTTGCAGGGATATTGATTTGATTGTGTGAAGGGAATGAGAGGGAAGAGGTTATTATTGTGAGCTATGAAAAGATAGGCTTCTTGGCAATGTCATTAATTGTGAGGTCGATCAGTTTAGTTTGATTCACTTACAAGTTAAGAAGCACAAATTACATGGAGGGTAGTAGGATAATGAAAAATTAAGTTATAATAATACCAAAGAATTTATTACATAGGGTTAAACTTGCATGAAATTATTCCTTAAACATAATGAAATAGACAATAATGGAGAACGATGGAAACACAGTCTAGAGGAAAGGGACTCTCGACTCGCCTAAAGTCTAAACTCACCTGATCATGCAACTCGAAGAGATCATCTCTTGTTCCACTCCAATGTCGTAGACTTTGCGAATGTGGTAAGCCATCGATACTTGAGGTGACTTTGATTCCGGCTGGAGCAGAATGAAGGATCTGACTATCTCTTCTTCCAGTTTGGAGCGGGGACTAGGGTGGCCACACCACCTCTCCATCATAGTCAGATAGGTAAGTGAAACTCTCGTTCTATTCCCTGGTAGGATTTAAGCCTCGGAAGGGTTTGGGTGATGATGTACCCTTGTAGCTGTCTTGCGAAGAATCGCGTGGATGATGTCTTGCCAAGTAGGTCATTTTCTTTCTCAGAGAAGTGAAAAGAACCCTTCTGACATATTGTTCCAGGGAGGGGAAAGACCATTGGAAACAAGGCGGAGAATCAATCCCTTTAAGCGCCATGGTGTCTTAATCCATTCGATATGCGAATCGAGGGTCTCGGTGGGTTTTGAACTGGGTAGTTCTCAGTGTAGAACATCTTGGCAGTTTTGGTTGAAGGTTGGGTCAAGAGTGAGGTTGGTCTTGGTAAAACGTGGGGTCGATGGCTTTGAATGTGCGTTTTTCAATAGTTGTTCCAAGGAAATGCTCGAGGTCAACTCCTTGATCTTAGCTTCAGCATCCTTGACTTGCGCCCGGTTACACAAGGTTTTCTTGGATCTTGTACGTGTTCAGGTAGCCTTTTGTAGGTGTTAAGGCTGATGGTAGTGAAGTTGGGGAAGGTTAAGGATTGGGGGCATAGGCTTAATCTATCGGGTCGGAGCAAGGGGCTATGGACCCGACTTCACCTTGTTTCATAAAATAGAACTAAACCTTTAGTGAACTCACCTCGGTCATTATTGAACTATGGTGCAGGTGCAAATTGCATTTCTTCAATGTCAATTGGTCATCTTCTAGTATGAACTGGATGATGCAACGAGGTGCCTTTTCGTTTGAATTTTTGCATTGCTTTTATCTGTTTTTCTTTTTTTTTTGACAAGGGCCACCAACTGACATAGAAGTATTGCACTCGTCCTTATACGTCTAGGGATCTATGTCCTAGAGGTCGGAGCCTATGTTGGCTGAGTAAGTGGTTCAATCCTAATTGTTGGTGTGCTAGTCATCGTCTAAGTCAGTCTGTGCCTACCCTGTAAGGTAAGGGTCAAGACCTAGGTCAGTCGTCCTATGCTCTTACTAATGGTCAAGAGTTATGGCCTACGTTCAAGTCTGTTGGGGACTAAGGTTCCCGAAGCTTTGAAGGATATAAGTCCTAGTAGAATGGTCTACGACTGAAGGCTAGGTACAGCACTTAAGTCACTTTGGGCTATGAATTGCATGATGGTGACTAAAAAGACATGCATATATGAAGTGTTGTGTCAGCTCCAGTGATATAACAGGCTAGGACCCATACATCGCTACAGTATATAAGACACGTGATGTAACAGTTTCACTATGGTCGTCAGGTTTTATATCCAGAGAGTGTACCGACGTAAGGGGTGCAGAGCGGGTTACAATTTTCACTCACTTTTCACTGCGTACTATGATTGTATGCCCGAGTTACCCCTTATGCAGTACTACAGATCTGTTAACACGTCACACGTCGGCGTTGGGCGGGATTAGGACTTGCCCGTAGCCATGCGATCCATTAACCACATGTACAAAAGTAGTATCCCTCCTAAGGGTGGTCCGAGCATAGACAGCCATTATTGTGACCGGAGCCTAAGACAGCGACTTATTCGAAGGTACATGCAAAATGCCCAAAAATCTAATTGCGTGTGAATGAATTCGAGATTTCAAAGTCTGTCAGCTTCTACCTAACGGTGATTTTCCCAGTGAAGTCCGCAATTGTCAGAGACGTGGGTCGTACCGCGTATAGCGGCGCTGCACTTGTTACTACATTGGTGCTTTGATGTGGGTTTGGAGCCACGGAACCGCACTGAGTAGCCGTGTGGGTGTAGTGTTGGGTAAAGGGGTAGCCGCACCTGTGCCTATATAAGGTTTTATAAGGACAGCCCGAAACGTTGGTGCCTAAACGATGCCACTCACGTCCAATTCAACCAATCGTGGGTTCGCAGGACTTGGCCGTGATTGAATAGTAACACATCCGCATGCTGACTGCCCTTCGGTCTCATGTGTATTCCTTAAGGCGAGGTTATATGATGACCACTCTAGAGCAATTTTAAATATCTTATATGGCACTACCCTAAGTTACTAAGTGGGTTTATCTTATTATAACAAACGACTTCTACAATGGATAAGGCGACGATTATCGGTTAGTCAATATTAACAAGGTGCTCAGAAACCGCGGTGTAGACACTAAATGTGTTCTCCCAAATGGGATATCTCGGATGAAACATACCGCGTCTCGCGATTGTTTCGACTCGAAGATGCTTTGAACTCACACAAGTTGGAATACGTGATGTCTCTCGGAACTATTGAAGCTAAATGGAAACAAAGGGCAATAATATTTTCTTTTATTTATTTTAATTATTCTTTTTTAGGCTTTTTTAAAATATTTATAATTGCCTATTGCAACATTTTTCTGAGCCTCACCAGTATTTTTAGTTTATTTTTTCTGATTTTCTTTTTTTTCAATGATTTTTCTAAGTTTTATTATAACGAGAAATTCAAAAAAAATACAAAATTACACAAATATTATCCATCTGGAAACACGTTGGAACCTTCAACATCTAGAACTTTTGCTTGGGAGCTAAGGGTGTCTAAGGTGCGCGAATGCACACATGGACAAATCACGTTATTTGGAAATTGGAATACGGAGGAAATTCAAAATGAATAGACGCGGATGAATAACTCCTAGCGTAATAGCCGCAGGAGCTCTGAGTATATACGGCAGTTCCGCACTGCGTATATAGGAGAGTGGTTTTTTCACTCATCGTACCTCTCGTGCCTTAAATATCGTGCCTGCTCATTCCGAGAAAGACACACATACTGTTTTAAACACAGTCTATTCTATTATCTCTCTCGTCATAACTGCGTATCTCTTTCCACGTTCTCATACCATCTCTCTCACACTCTAAATAAATACGTTCTTGAGTTCTACGGCTATAGATTTTCTGTTTGATCCACGAGCAGGAAATCAAAAGTTATATCTCTGAGTATTATACAAACATCTTCTTTGACTCTTCTTATTCCTTTTGTTTCATTTGTAATTGCACTAAATGATATGTACTATGCGTTGTTCATATGTCATAATTAAACAAATGAGAAACCAATCTTAGATCATTCTCGTTGTAAATATGGTAGTGAACTTGTACCATAACGTGTTTCGAAATTCGGTTATTATAATCATTGTGTCCATGATTAGTTAATTTATGTCATTTTGTTATTGTCACAATCTATACGCGGAGTTTTTACTTGTCTTGAGTGCAATATTTTCAAATCTCATAGCATAAAGGGCAGTTCCTTATCTCTAGTTTTATTAACAATTTGCTTGAATTCGCACATGTGACAGGTGAGAAGACACATGTAATTTATATGCTTTACTAACCTATTTTTTATTAGTTATCGTTTGTACAATATTCTATTTCAACTTGTACTATTGCTTAATCAGACCAGGGGAATTCAATTGATGTCACATAAATAAGATAATCATGACTGACGGTTATTAGGCACCTTATTAATTTGACATACAACATCAGTGTCAACCTGTATCCATGTAGAAGTCTTGTTCTGTACATAATGACAACCCACTAATAATAGTAGATTAGTGCCCTTTATCAAAGTCATTCAAAGGCTCTTTGAATTCAATTGTTTTATGATTTATGGAACTACAATGAGACGAGTAGAGGGCGCTACATGCGGGCGGATTGGTTTACTGATTCAATCCGTACCATGTCCAGAACCCACACTTTGGTTACTGGACCTATTTGTGGGCCACTAGTTTGGCACTAATCGTTCTGGTTGCGTCCGTGAATACACTATATCGGACGGGTAAGGAATCCTCAATTCGACAACACAGCCCAAGCATTCAATGCGTGATTCCATGGCTCAATCCATTGACACTGAAGCTGAGTCACGCCCTTCCTTATTAGGCGGGGCGAAGCCCTACATGTTTTATGGCGACCTTCATGGGGATAATCACATTTTGGTGAGGTGGACAGACTTGAAGTTCGGTAGTTCCGTATATTACATACTGAATTGATTTTTGCTTCGACCTCTTTCGAAATAGAGGTCATAGTCTTGGTTCTCTTGGATCTTCATAATGTGGCATGTTCTGTGTACCGAGATCTCCTTAAGGGGGATTTTACCTTGGTTGCAGTGTGGATTAAGGATCTGACACATGGCTAGTAAGTCACTATCCGCCATATGACCAGCGCTATGCACGTGTTACTAGATGCGTGTATTATAAGGGGTATCTGGCCATACATCACCAATGTTGTGGGTGAAATTCGACCCAGCTCTACTCTTAGGGCATGGTAAAACCAATATAGACTTAACACACCGACCTTAGTCACTGTAAGATCCTCCTTAGTTGTAAATAATTCGGATTGTGTCCAATCAGTGACTTGTTAACCGTATGGATTCTTTATCAATATTCTCTTAATTCCCACCCGCAGCTATAGCCCAGGTTCTCTTTAATCTATGTTCAAGAAATGAAAAATTCGATGATCCTATGAGGCCATTCAAAGTCAATTCCCGAATTCAATTACTAGATTTTCAACTCAATTCGAATCCCAAATCCAAGAATCTTAAATCTGACTTAGATTCGACCTTGTGAACTTAAGAATCCTAAAGGTTCATTCATTCTAATTCAAGAACCTTGAATTGAATAGGTTCAATCATATTCAACCAGAGAGCTTAAATCTGAATTAGGTCGCTTCAATTCAATCTAAAGAACCTAAACTAAACTAGGTTCGATCTTAGACTAACCCTAACGGAACTTGTGATCCAAGCTAGGCCCATTTCCCATTTTCAAGTGACTGCGTCAGTCGTAATGTGTCTTATTCTGAAATAGGCCTCATTCTAGGACGTGATCTTTTCGAGTCTAGCGCTTAATTAGATTATCATTCCGCCATTTCAATTCCAGTTTCTGAAGTTCGGTTCTTTGAAGTCAGAACCTTAAACTGAGTTAGGTTGTATCTTCAAAGGTTTAACTAACAGATTTTTGTTTTCCAGTTTCAAGATGGTTAATATTCTATGATTTCTGCAAGTAGAAAGAATTCGCAACTTTCTTCTGGTGGCCTAAGAGTAACAAGATAGCAACACCGACGCGCTCCTGACACAAGCGTTTCATGGCAAGAATCAACAACAGTTAAGACTTATTCTAGACAGAAGCTGAGTCGTGGAGTCTCGCCTCGAATGCCACCAAGAGAAAGCATATTGGGGAGAATAAAAGAAAAGAGCCAGGTAACATCACCTCTCTCCGAGTCTGACGAGAGAAAGAGACCGATTGCTGAGACACCAACTCACTCCTCGAAGACTGAGACTGGTCAAATACGGGTGGCAACGCATACTTAGAACGAGTTGGTCCAACAGAGATATGTCCGAATTCAAGTTATTCAAGGTACTCGTGTTTGCTTGAATTGATGATTAGGGGCTCACGCTTCTATAGAAGAAGGTTTGTCATCTACTGATTTGCCCAAGTTCTAAGGGACACTGAGACCCAAAGATCACATCACGCACTTTTATATCTCCAGTGGTCTTAACAGGAATGAGCAAGGTTATTCGCTTCGGTAGTTCCTAATTACTTTGGTAACCCATCCATCCGGTGGTTAAGACACTGAATTCAAGACAGCTCGAATGATGTTGGGATATAGTTCAACACGAGTTCCTAAAGCAGTACAGGCTTTACATTACCAGCTTCATGTCGGGTTCTTCGCGTGAACTAGAAGGCCACCAAGCAGTCAATGGTGCAAAGAGAAAACTTCATCCTATCTTTAGACTAATTGATGGGAGGGAAAGCGCCTCTACAATGAACCATTCGACCGACTGAGGAGATCAATGTTCACTGGTCATCAAGATATTCAGTTTACACCCAAGTATCGAGAGCGCACTCAAGTTTCAACCCATTGTCGTGCATATTACTTAGGCTCTACAAGGTTGGGCCCCTAGTGAGGAAGATGTTCAAGCCAGAGTCTAAGTAGTAACGGTGACGGGCTTTGAACACGACCAGCTGGCTCTCTCTGTTTTCCTAACTTATCAATGTCAGCCCATTGAACCAATGACACTTTTCCACCAATCCCGTGCATCTCCCGCAACAGGCCTCTGAGGCACATATGGACAATTTTCCATACATTGGCAGATTATGATGCAAGGCTTTGATGATTAACTGCAAAAATGGTGCACTTGCTCCTATTGGACCATCGGCTCCGTTTCATTGATAGTAAAATCTCTAAGAAATTGGAATATGCGAATGGGCACTATGCAAGTTACTCACCAAGGAAGGCGGCACCACATGAGAATTGCGTCATTCGTTTTTGAAGATATGGATTCAGACTATGGTTGATAGAATGGTCCTCGCCTCTTGTCCTCTGCAGCATGCGCGAGGATTGAAGATCAATACTTCACATCCATGCCCTACTGTTAAACCATTGAGTCACTCCTAGGCGTGGTGTCATGTCCGTGCGGTCCTTCTCTAGATGAGTTCACTTGAGACCGAGTCCTAGTCTAGCATTTAATATTCATTTACAATTCAATGTTATTGAGTCTATAGTAGTCTTTTTAAAAATAGCCATGTATGTTTCAGTTTTCAATTCTAGCTAATAAGATGATCTTTGTATTTTTTTGCCAATATTCATTTATCTAATTCTATGCACAGTCTCAACACCTTATTGATATTGGCCACAATTTGGTTTATAACTAATACTGATTTATTATTGAATTGAAACATGCCCAGAGCCGCCTTCTATCCAACTCCAAAATGACCCCTCCCTTAACATTCCCTTTTGTCACATATCAAAAAATCCCCTTTTGGAACCCTTTTGAGCCACACAACGACATCATTTATAGCCTATCTTTCTTTCATTCATCCACCACAAGTCTACTAACTCTTTGGACCAAACGGTTGTAGGAAAAGCACACGTCACATAAGAAATGAAAGAAAAAGAGGGAAGATAAATGGGAAATAGAAAAAAAAGCAACAAATCAGTTCAACACTGCGGAGTTTATAAAAGTCTATCAAAATGCAATCCAAAGCTCAAAGCCCAAGTCAAATAAAATGCAGAGTTAACAAAGCACAACGTGCGCACCGTGTGTTTATTCGTAGATCATCATGTCCTTTTTCAACCCTCAGCCACAGACCTCACTATTACAAAAGCCTTTCACACGAGGCATGTCAACATCCTCATCGGAAGCTACGGTGATCTGATTCCTAGGAATACGTAGGAAGCCTCTTCTCGAAGGTATCGAGTCCGACATTAACATTAATCATTTGAGGCTTATGTGTGCTATGACTTGCTCAGGATATTGATAATGTTGTTTGCAATCTAGAATGACATAAGACTCATACTCATGACCATACATCATTAGCCACCTCGATGCTGAGGCACATCTTGACCTATAGCCACACAATTTGACCCTTTTATTCTCGAACCATAGCTCATTTCTTTGGATCCCTTAATAGGACTCATTGACTGCAATCCCAAAGAAAAGGTAAACAGCCACCTGACTTTTGGTTAGTAACATGCTTGTTGGGGAACCTATCCATACAAATGATCATCCTCTCCCATATGTTTGAGCTACATTTGTCCCGAGCCTCGGCTGGGGCTCAGTCGCATTTTGGACCCCTTAATTTGCCAGTTGGGGGGCTTCTTGTCTCCTAAGGTCCTATTGCGTGTTTCAAAGGTACTTTCTATCAAGTGAAAATCATGAAAAATTCGATATGGCCCTGTCGACTTTTCCAATTGAAAGTCACACTGTATCGCCGATTTACGATCAGCCCTCGGATGTCAATTTCAAGTTTCAATTCAAGCTCTATCAAAGTCACGTCCGATTCGTCAAGTCCATAGTCTCGATCACCTCTCTTAAATGTCACACTTTTTAAGTCACAAGCAGTCACTTTCTATCGCCCCTTAAATCAAAGACTCTCTCAAGACTCATGTCTTAGATACAAGACCTCAGACAAGGCCTCTATCAAATTAAGGCTTATTCAAATCTGTCTAGAACCAGACTTAGACGACCCTTTCACCTCAAAGGCTCACTCATCATGTTCTTGAACCAACTTACGCAGGCCTTTCAAACCTAGAGCTCACTCAAATTATGCTCTAAATCAGACCTAGATAGTGACCCCTTTTCAAATTCAAGTACCTCTCAAATCAGCGTCTATAAACCAGACCTAAAGACAAGACCCTTCTCAATAAGCCTCTAAGGACCTCACTCAATCATGTCTTCAACCAGACCTAGACAGACTCTCTTTCAAAATTTTTTTATGCTGC
>SNQN01010763.1:927-17820 GCA_008642245.1 Bassia scoparia | reverse complement strand
CAATATACAAAGTGCAATTCAAAGCTCTCAAAAATCTCTCTCACAGACAAATCAATCACAAAAACACAAATCACTCACAAAATCCAAGGTTCTCAAATTCGTCAATACTTTAGSAGTCATTTCTTTGCAAATCTAGGCACGAATTCTATGGCTATTCAATTCAATTCRCTCTTTACTTTTAATTATTGTATTTTATTAATATTATAATGTCGCTCTTGAATTTCAATCATGTAAATTCATTGGTTTTTAATCGTTTTCGCTTTATGTCAATTGGTTTAATTATAATTGTCAATGCTAACAATCTCTTTTGTTGTGATAAGCGATTCAAGTCGAAACAAAGTTTTGATACACTAACCTTTGTTTTCTCTTGCGATTGATAGCGAAGAAAGGTAAGATTGAGTTATATATTTGAGTTTTCTATTATTGCATACTAACCAATATCTCATATGTATTTTGACACTATTTATGCATGGGACGCTTTTGATTGGTTATACAAAACTTGAAATTGTTGAATCACACTAAATTCAGATTAATCATGGACAAATTAATTTTAAGCACCTGATTAATTTGAAGTGGTCACAACAATTAGGCTAGTTAGTGATATTTGCATAACAGAAACTCACTTTCTTCAATAGATTTCTAAGGCTAGAGCGCTTCCTAAGGATAAAATTGCTAAGTTGTTATGTATTTAATGGATTTGATCGAATGAAATTACAATGAGACCGAGTAGAGGCCACTGCATGCGGGCAAATTGGGTCAATGATTTTTTRCGTACCATGTCCCCGAACTCARGAACTAGTTACTTGATCAAACAGTGGGGCCATTAACTTGGCACRAATGTTTTGGGCGATCCCCCACTCGACAACACTGCCCCAACGCACTCACGTGTGGGATTCYTGGCTCAAGCCCACGATCACAATCGAAGTAGGATAAGGCTCAAAGAGGGCTAGATGCCTACATGAGGTTCCTCTATATTCTCCGCTAATCTATGATACAACCCATTGAAAATCTCCAAAGGCTTAAACCCTTGTAACACGCATATCTTTCCAAAGTTTGAGACTATAAAAGAGGTTAAATTCGCTCTAATTCATTTGGTGCACATCAGGTCGAGGGGTAAAGAAGTCTATGTAATCTATATGGGTCTTCAACCTTCGGTGAAGTCATCACTTATTCAGTCACTGAATATTTTAGCTTGATATCATAAAAGAGTGACAGCCTCTCTGAACTTGGGCGTATTATAATGGGGTGCACATCCGGTTTTCAAGAAGAATTTGCTAAGCTTGGCTTTAGATTTATACCGGAATATAAGTTCCAGTGTTGAATTAGAGAGATTAATGCTATTCATTACCATTCTAATTGAAAAGGGGTATTCAAGATATGTTATTAGCATCATCAGGTTGGTGATGGTATTCATGGAGAAAGCGCATGAATATGGTTGTTTAATGGAAGGTCATCCTTAAACAATTCTAAGCATGCAGGGTATATTGGCTTCACACACATCTTCAAAATTCTACTTAGGTAGAAGATTTCTTGCTCTGCACTTGCTCATTTTTTCAGTGGCATATTGGGATGTGATCTCATCAGGAAACGCTGATAATTCTTTGAATCTTAATTAGTTATTTTCTTTTGGTGGATTAAATAGTGGTGATCAATTTGGCTTTAATATATTCAAGAATGGCCCTGTATGTGACTTTACTTCAATTCATTTGGAATCTACTTTTTCCAATTTCAACACAAGGAGTAAGCATATTGATGTTCTTTCAGTAGTTTGGTAAGAATCTAGACATTTTATCGTGTCTACGAACTTTTGGGAACTCCTTTTCATTAGAGGGGGTTGTTGCTTCTAGAATAGCTTTTGGCATTTGTTCTAATTTTTTCGATATTTGTTTGTGTATAAAAACCCTGAGTAGGTTATTGGTTTACCCGAGGCACGCTATCAATGGATTCATATTAAGATGACTATTATTTGTCAAAGGCAGAACTGAGATGTTCTTCATGTTCTGTTAAGCGTTATTATATTTTATTTCACCAGCAAAAGGATATGTAAGGTTTCCATAAGTCGCTTATATCTTGTCAAGATTGAGGTTATAGCACGTGGTTTAAGGATTATACTATCGATTTTATACAAGCCAAAGGCATGGCACATATTCATAGAGTCAAATAACATAGGGCTCTAAAGGGTTTTAGAATGATATTCAGAATCTACTTTTGGTGGTTCCTGAAACATCTAGGTAAATTCAACTGTGTTGAGATGCGGATTATAAGCATGTAGAATGAATAGAATATTGATCTTTGGTGAGAGATAGTTGAATAACGATTTTATAAATAATAGCAAATCACTGTTTTAGGATTGCTTCTTTTAACAATAGGTAATTTATGGATGGCGATCACTCAGCGTATTTTAACGGGGTGAATAAATAACTTAGGAGATTGGTGTTTCCTCCTTGATCTTAAGAATCAAGTCCGAACGCTAGCTCTTTGGCTTTGCCTATGGAGTATACATCCTTGATTGATTGGCAACTATGATGGATATGAGGATATCCCAAATTTTGTGTGTTCAAGAAAATTCCTTTGTATTTAGAGGACTTTTGATGATAGACCATCTCTTTCCCATAGGTTTTTACATTATGTAGTGGTACTAGGATTTTAGTTAGAGATTTCTCTCTATGAGGGTATGGATTCGAATTATATATCTCGTCTTGGCACCCTTCATCTTTTTTCCAGAAATTAGACACCTACGGAGTCAGAAGAAAGTGCAATATGAGTGAAAAGTCCAGGCGAGGTCGATGTAATGCTCGACTATTACTTTCTATGTCGTTGTTTGGGTCATCAGATATTGCGATTATGATAGCATAAGATCTAAAGAGCTAAGTTTGTACAAATCTAATTTTATATATATAAATATAAAATAAGTTAAGTTTGGATATCATTTACATCCAAGACTAATTACACTAGGTAAGATGGCTCTTCTTCCCTTAACAGTACTAAGTACATCATCAAATCTGCCCCCCCAAGAGATGCCCAATGGACATTAACTGGTATAAGGTGGCTCCTTCAGCATCTTCAGCAGCCTCTTTAATGCATCTGATTGCACTTGAAATAACTTTCACTCTTGGTGTCGGTTGACTTTCAAGCTTGAGAGCAATCCCTTCATCATTAGGCAAGGTCTTCATAAGTATCTTGGGAAATTCTAGGTTAGTATCAACTAAATACGCATCTACATCAGCGCAAACTACCTCATATTCATTAACATTCCATAGTATTATTTTATGATGCAATGTTGAAGGAATAGCATAAGTCTGATTCAACCATTCTATTCCGAGAATTGCATTGCAATTACCCTCCCCTTTTACTAAGCTGACRAAGTCTTAGAAGTGCCTACTTGGATATGCATTCATGCAAACCCTTRAGTACTCTCCGACTTGCCAGTGAATGCAAGTATGCTAATTTTGACGCTAGTTAAATCTTTCCCACCCTTAGAAACCGACCAAGGCATAAGATTTATAGTAGCACCAGTATCAATTAGCACTTTTCCTAACCTAGCARRATCCACATTGATAGTGACATAAAGGGGATTACTATGTGAATTMTCAACACTGAAATCTTTTATTGAGTGTTCCAAATCTAACTGTTCTTYCTCCTTAGTGACTGTTTCTATAGATGGCGCTAGACTAGACCCCTTACCCAATTTGTTCAACTCAACTGAAATAGTAGAGGTCTTACCWGCAGCTTCAGCTTTATATGCTTCATTTTCCCATGAAGTATCCCTTTACATAGATCCGCAAGCTTTGAACGCTAGGGGAAAAGTTACCATGTTACAAAAGCCAGACTCATGGTCTCCCTCCGAACAATTTGCAAGCAAATCGAGATCTGACTTAYACACCTCCAAATCCAAACCCTCTAGACCACAGTCTACTAGCTCCACATCAGATGATTGCTCGGTCATTAGAACATCTTATGGAAAACTTTATGTCCCATGATCGGCTAGTTCTTCTTCTGTAAGATCCTCCATCAAATCTCTAATCATAATTCTATTAAATGGTTGTATGTTATAAATATTGACAGTTACAATCCATGGATGATCCTTGAATTGTTCTCTCTAAAGAATTCCGTGGCTATAATGAGGCTCCGTAGAAAGTTCCTTAAAGGTTATCTTGGGTTTTTCTGTTTAAATGAGTAGTCTTTGGAGTATTCTTTTTCATTCTTTCCCTCGATCCATCAAATGAGGTGGGTTGTGGAATATTTTTCACTTTTCTTGTTGAGATAGGACACATGAGATTTGGTTTAAGACAGTCTTTAAACTATTGCTTGAATATAGCCGAATCAAGATTTTTTAATATGAATTTTTCATTGAACTTCTTTCCTAGTCACTTTCCACTCCTTCCAATCAACGAGAACATTTAGCATTCCTTTTGCATCTTATCTGAATTTGCTTTGCTTGTAGTTGGTAGTCTACTGCTTTTTCCTGACCCTTCTATTTACTTTAGGCAAGAGCAGATCATCTTATCTTGTTCTTATTTAAGATTTTCTTTATCAGCTCTACATCATTTAATTTAGTTTGACTTTATTATTAAGCTTTGAGAGTCTTTTAAAACTTCATTTCAATTGGACTTAGGAATTTTGCCAAGCTGGTTCAAGACTGGAAAATAGTAAAGGGGGGTACTATGAGAATGATGATCGATTCTAGAGTGCTAAAAGCCGGGTTTGGGCCGGCGCGGGCGGACGGAATAAAACTTGTAATGCGTAGAATGGATGTAAGCGTATATTATGGACTTGATTTTCGATTACTCCGCTCAAATAGGGTCGTTAGCTTGCATTAATGCGGGGTAACGGGATCTATTTGATTTTAAATAAATAGGGATAATTAATCTGTTATAAATTTAACATGATATATTATATTTTTTTTGCATTTGTTATATATTTGATAAAATCGAAACATATAAACTATTTAAGGGCTCTGTAATGAGCAGTCTGTTTTACATTATATTCGTATGGTGATATTGTATAATTGTTTCATTAAACAGTTAGTTAATTACTCATGATTTTTTTAAGTTTATAAATTTATACGTTATAGGTTATCTTCACAGTATTTAGTACTAATAGCTAAGTAGTGGGCTTGGAATTTTAGTTTCATAGTTTTCACTTTATCAATCACAAATAATTTAAATAATATTATAAAGTATAATTTTTAAAATAATGGAGCTGGGGGACAGTCTGGTAAATTTAATTGTCTTCTGGACGCCTTTAGAAGTAATGGGTAGCTTACTGTCAGATATTTAAGAGAAATTTATATAAATAGATGTACAAATTTCGCCGCTATATTTGCGGGTCCGAGCCGCGAGCGTGCTTGTTTTTAGAGTCGATCCAGCCATGGTTAATGCTTTACTAGAATCTTTCAGTCATTATATAGGTAGTCTTCAAACGAAGGTTTCTGTTGCCTAGTCGGCAATTTTGGTTGTTAGGACAAATGTTCAATAATTTTTATAGCTCTAATGTATATATGTTCTAAAGAGAGAACAGAATGGAGAAGACAACTTTTCAAGCCATGCATTGCCTTGGTTTTTGAGGATTTTTGCATGTTTCTTACATATGTCTAGGATTTTGATTCATTCATTATGTGTTGTCTCCGTGGACAAATCGAGGTGCCTGATATTTAGTTTTTTCTGCCTGGGTTGGAAAATGGAGCAAGTCCAAGGCTCGGTTTCTGCTTTGAGATTTTACGGTTTACTCATTTTTTATTGATGAGCTTTAAATTTACTAGTGAGTTTGGGCGTGCAAATAAATGCACCTAATAGTTGAGATTGTCGTAATTTATTCTTGGGCATTTTTACGAGACCACGACTCTTCTCCACAAGCGCTCATTAATTTTAAAGATAGCAATTGAGAGTCTATATGTCATACGAGAATGCATTAGCATCAATGACTAAATATTTACAATCTGTAAATTGTTCCTAATTTTGATAAATTTGAATTCAATTTCAAGATTAGTGTAGATATACATTTGTCTCATAAGGATGATAATATACCATATTGGTAGAGATGTTAAAGAAATTTAAATGTCTAGAATTCGTTGCAAGCTTGGAGGTTTTTTTAAAAGACCTTAAATAGAGTTTTTAATGTTTAAAATATTTTTATCTTATTTTAACAATATTATTCTATTAATTTTTCGAATATTTTTTTTTCTAATGCATTTTTGGCATTTTTTGTTGTAGATTATATTTATTAATTTTAGAAATGATTATTAAATTAATGAAAAATTTCAGATCACCAAATTTTTGGTAGATGCACTTATTGTTTTAGCGGATTTTTTTTTCATATTATATCTCTCCATATTTGTGGAAGTTGAGGATTATATGTTATGAGTTTCGTAAGAAAAACACACAGAGAAAGGTTTTCGGGGCTTGGGGCGCACTCCGGGGTCGGGGAAAAGAATATGATAGGAAATAATTAGATGATTTTTGTAAATTTTAGCGTAAATACTAAACATAAATGATATTTTATTTTTGGTTTTATATTGTGAATTTCAAAAACGAAGGGACAGCAAAAATGACAAAGATCTAGGCGATTGCGGTAGTTTTGGGGTATTGCTCAGCAATTCTTGCTTATCTTGGCTTTGGCTATATAAATTGGCGACCTTTCTATTTAGATTTGGACGTAAAGCTCGAGGTAATTCTCTCTTATGTCATCTCGTCCTTTAGTTAAGAAGGAAAATTACCTTTATTGAGGTGAAAATAAAAGATATTCTAACTGAGCGCAGGATTTCTAGTGGAAATGCACATTTAATATGTATTCTTGTATTAATATGGGGTAATTAAGGTGATTAAGGGGTCGACGTGTTATGTTATTCAACGTGGGTGAAGTCTTTGTGGTACTTTAAATATTGTATGTGCTTAATTGTATATGATATAGTTATTAATTGTTATTACTATTATATATTTATGAATTATGTTACTTTATAATTATTTATATATTTTATAATTTTAGTATTTGGTTTAAATATTAAAGGGAGGATGAAGGTTATGTTCATATGAAAGTGCTTCGGAATTGCCCTTCAACTTTCAATTAATTAACCAATGCAACGTTACAACAATCGCGCCTTCTGTTGCAAAACATCATTTTTACCTTCTCTTAATGCTCTTGCTAATTCGGAATCCTTTGGCTCGCTATTTTATTCCAGCAAGTTCTTCTTCTATTTGCGGCATTTCGCGTGTTATGTGGCATTTTATTTCGCGGTTTTGGTGGATTTTATGGAAATACGCATGCTGACCTGAGACGTGAGAAGCAGGTCTCACAGAGGTGCATTATTTGCAGTTAGTTCGCAGGCGGTGGGTTTGTTGATTTTTAGAAGATATTTTCATGTTTTTACGGTTTTCCTTGATTTGTGATTTGGGTTTTGGATTTGGGGATTGATTTGTAGTCTGATTTAATTTTTGTGATTTTTGTAGCAGTACATAAGAATTGAGGAATTAATGATTTCTTTTGGTAGAGAATTGAATTATGATATAAGATGTTTTTGTTTGGTTTTGGTTGTATGAATGGGTTAATTAGTAAAGTAAAGGGGGATTTTTGGTTTTGAAATTTTTTCGTCCTGGCATTTGTTCGACCTTGTGATGATTGGTTGGTATGGTGGTGAGATTGATATTGTTTGGTGTTTTCCTGAGGGTTTGGTTCATTCTGGCATTTGTCGAAAAATGATGTGGCATTGATGGTGGTGGGATTGATGTTGTTTCTTGATAAAGTCGATGATTAGTGTTCAATGATGATTTAGGAGGGAAAGAGAAGAGTGGGGATGAATGGGATAGTTGTTTTGAGTTTTTGGTCTAATTGGATTATTTCGTAACGTTGAGGCTGCATTGATATAAAATGAGTAGAGATAGAAATAGGATAAGTTGAATGTTTTTTGATGATAAGGTGTTGGTGAATTGAATTGTGATTCGGTTTAATGTGAAGAGAGGGAGGATAAGAGAAGTGATGTTTAGTATGGGTTGATGAGGGTTAGGGATAGGTTTATAGATCTTTAGCATTATGTGGGACCATATTTCCAGCAGTTCTTAAAGCACAGAGAAGCTTGAGAAAGTCAGGAACAGTAATTGTGTGTTTGAGGCGAACACCTTTAGATTGAAGTGATTGAGGCATTGTGATGTGAGGTTGTTTGACGGCTTCATGCTACGATAAGGAAAATGATGGGTGGTGTGTAAGTGATGAGGATTTGTTCTGAATTTATCTTGAGAGATGATTGAGACAGCTAGGACTCTGTTGCTTGTGGTATGGAGATTAAATTTTTTTGATGGTGGTACTGTGGCATGTTTAATTATGTTAATCATATTGCAGTTGCCGGGGATTTTAATGGCTATTCTTCTAAATCAATAGGACGTGGATAATATTTATTCTCTGATCGAGATGTTTCCATAATTGAATGGATTGGTTAGTTTGTGTTGTTAGTTTTTATTAAGGCGAAGTTTGGACTTAATTTCTTGTTTAAGACTAAAGATCCGCATCAGTCTATAGCAAGAATGAACATGTTTATATGGATGGCTTGCTTTGGTACACTGGAACTAGCTTTTTATTACTTGCTTAAATTAAACACCCATAAGTTCTTTTCTTAGTGGAAAGCATGGGTGAAGGGGGCTAAGATTATCATGAGTCTTTCATTCCTGGTCTGTTTGATTTAGGCTTGGATTATGTTTTTATGAAAATGCATTTGATTTCTTGATGTTGGATGATTTGAACTTTACATGAGACGTGCTGTTTTTTTGCGAAGAATGATTTTTAGGTGGAGATGATGTTTCGATTTTCTCAACAGATGGTGCAGGGACAAACTTGAGGGGAAGAATACTGTGATATGTTAGGGTAATGTTGATTATTAATCTTTTGGTCAAGATTGGTTTGACTTGTGGTGTCGTATCTGAAAAATCAGATAGAATTTTGTGTTTAAGAAGGATTTTTTGGGATTTTTCGTTTTAATTTCATAATTTTGATAGTTATTCTTTGTGTTTAAGTTTTGCTTCCCATGATCAATGTTTGTAAAGTGATATGAGAAAGTTAAAATTTATTGATGTGGTACTTGGATGTTTTTAATTATGTTTAAGTATTGCAGATTGGGGATTTATGGATCTCATCTAGCAGAGTGCATATTTAATTTATAATGATCTGAATGTTGCAATACAATTAAGATAGATGAGGGTTTTTGCCGACGTTCTGTTAATCATGTGAAATTTTTTGCATTTGAGAGATTTGATTTTTATCTTAGGGTTACTTTTAGAAGGTTTTTGCTGTTAGAATTGGTCTCGTGAATCTTGCAAGCTTTTTGGTGAATGATATGATTAAAATTGTTATTTTTTGTTGTCTCAATATCGACTATTATTGTTTTTTAATGTTTGGATTAGTTTTTGGGGATTTGGAGATTGAGTAATTTGGAATAGATTTTTCAAGATCTGGTTTTCTGGCATCATTTTTTTTGGGTTTCCGTTATAGGTTTGGTTTGGCTATTTGAATTTGAATTGAGGTAGTCGATGAATTAAAAAATCGTATGTGTTTTGAGATGTTGGTAAAGTTATAGTGAATTTTTAGGGTTTTGATATAAATTAGTTTCTGATTTATGTGTCAATGACATTTTACTTAGTGGAGTTGGTGTTTGAATTAAATATTGGGCTGAAGTGTGATCGAGGTTTTAGGGTCGCGGTGTTGCGCTAACACGATCGATTAGGAGTCATAGTTCAACATGACGTGGGCAATATGGGAGGGTTAAAAGGCCGAGATATTGGTCTAAGGTGTGTATTTATATTTGATTTAAGTTTAAATAATTTTAGTTTTTGATTGATTTTATTGTTATGAATTTAAAATTTTTACTATAAGATGGTTAGATACATGTGTTGGTTTAGTTTGAATGGTGGATAGGGATGAGCGAACGGCAAGGTTGGAGATTATTATTTTGGCTGGGACCGTGGGTTAAGTGGTCTGGGAGTGGATGAAAGTTGGGAGCTACAGCGATGGAGGTCATATTGTGTGGGGGTTGCAACAGGTTTTGAGCCGATGGTATGTTTTAAGCTTTGACTTTTTTGTTTTATTATTATTTATAATTTTTGTGATTGTTTGTTTTATGAGTTGTGGTGTTCTTTTGTCAAAAATTGTTGTGTTTGTTAGTTATTATTTTTATTGTTTGACTGATTTAAGTCAAAGTACATTGGATATTGTTATTCTATCTTTGTGACCATGAATGAAAGTGCTTATATGTTTTGTTTACGGGTTTCGCTTTATGTGTGGTATTAAATTTATTTGGTTATGTGTTTATTGGTGGTATATCTTCTTTTGCTTACGTCTTTGCTCTAATAGCTTGATAATTGGTTTAGTAGTTTTATTATTTTATTTTCACCTTAACTGGGAAATGGGTTTGGTGGCTTTTACTGTGGAAGTACATGAATAGTTTGCATTTCAGATAGATGTGCTTATTGCTTCTCTGATTTTTGAAACTGTTGGGTTTTTTTAATTTTTTTTTGATGTGTGTTTGTGTTATGCTTGCTTTCTAGTACTTATATAACGAGAAGTTTTGGGTTATTATATACATTTGTCTGTGTTCCTTTTATTTAATTAGACGGAATGGATTATATCTCTTAGATATTCTTTTTTGCTTGTTTTGATGAGATAAGATGCCATTTAGTGTTGAATTGTTTAAATTGGCTTTATAGGAAGTAGAGGAAACGGATAGAAGTCTCTTTATATATATAAATTGTTTTAATTTTATCACTACATTTTTTGATGCATTAGAGATATTACTATTATAGGTTGTATTATTTCTTCTTTGTAGTTGGTAAACACTGGTATTTAAGGCTAAGCTAGCAAAGGAAGTTGTCTTTTAGCTGCAGTTACTTTGAATGCTATTCGTTAATTTGATGTTCTTTGCATTTATATTTTGCTCTTGCCTTGTTCCTGTTCTGTGTTAGATGTTGTTGTTTTTTTTTTTTAGTTGTATTTGTTTTGTTGATTATTTGGCCTTTCTCAGAGTTGGTTTGCTATAAATAATTTAGTATGCAATTGTGTAGAAGACAGATAGCAATACGTGTGTTGCGGTTGAATCTTTTTCTTAGTTTGTACCTGTACTAGATAAATGTGTTATCAATATGTCAAGATAGAGTTTTTGAAACATATATTATGTTTGACAAGTATAGTGCTTCTTTGTTAAGGAAAGAGGAAATGAACTTAATGATTATGTCTTTAATATTGAGCAGGACTAGTTATTTTTCACGATTGGGATACCAGTGATAAATGTAACTAAATTGCTAAAAGAAGGGCGTATATTTTTGTACTCGGGTAAAAAATTTACTGCGATCTCTTTCCTAAACTTTAATGATTGTATATTATATAATTTTACAGATAGAAAAAAGTTTATAATTGGTTTGTGCTATTTTCTTTTATTGTGTGTTTGTTGTATTTAGGGAAATGGCAGGGTCTTTTACTGTGTTATGCCACTCAAGTTGGATTATTTGTTTCGTTTGAGCAGCATGGTTTGCCCGAATATACATAGCTGTGAATCTTTTTAACCTTAGTAAGTCTTTGTTAATTTTCCAAATTGAAGTTAATGTTATAACTTTTGTATTATGCTGGCTTTTTATAACCTGGTGGTATTGAAGGTTCAGAAGTTGTGTCCGAGTGCAGTGAGACTACTTAATGAACAGATAGTCTATAGTAGGGTCTGGTCAGGGTGGGGTATCGTTTCGGATGAAGTGAAGGTATGGTGAATCTTTTGTTGAATGCCTTGTTACCTTATTTTTGAAATATTATTGTAGAATCTGTGTGAATGAATTTCAGTTTTATGAAGATTTGTTTGCCATTAATGTGGGGTGTAACGAGGTCTCAGTCGTAGGGGGTGTAGGAGGAAATCTTTGTGGATGATTCCGAATTCTTTGGTTCGTAGCTCGTTTCCATGTTGGTAGATGGCTTTGGATGATAATGTGTGTAAGCTTATATTTGATTGCAGGAAGTTTAATTACTGTTTGGGAGGTGGTAAGTTATTCTACACTGTTAAATAATAACTTTTATTTATGGTCGAACGGTTTTTGCTTACATATTTGGATTTGTTAAATAAAATATTCTTATAGTCTTTATAATTTCGTAGCTTGTTCACTTTGATTTGGCGTTTTGGTGTTTGTTGAACTTTTTATTTTTTCTTATGATTTTTTGAATTTTAGTTTTTTGCTCTTTTGTGTGATTTATTTTGGATAATGGTTGTGAATTATGATGGGAATTGGGTTGGCATTGTAATTAGTACATTATGAAAGATATAGATGAACACATCTTATTTAGATACGGAATGCGTTGTTAATTAAGTTTGATATTTCATATCTATGGTTCACTCTTATGATTACGACATGAGTGGAGAGATGGCTCTTGGCGGTATATAGTATAGTTTGCTTGTTTAGTAAGTATTCTTTTGTGTATTCTATGTGCTTACTGTCTCTGGTGGAAATGAGGCTTTTTGTTGTTTCTGTTGTTGTGTATATTGTATAATTCATATATGCTGTTCCAGACTGGCTGCTACAGCGGCGTAGTGGGTGGTTCTTTAATTTACCGCAGAGCTAGGTAGGAGATATTGCTGCTCAGAAGGCGAAGGAGATTTTTTTGAGTGAGGTGAGCATATTATTGAGTAGGTTGGTAATCGAATGTTAGTAGTAGATTTTTTTTTCCTCTTTTTCCGTTAATGATCTTTTTTGCTTGTTGATTTGCTTTAGTGAGACGAGAGTTTTGGATAAATTGACGTTTGAAGCAATGGATTTACAATTGGAAGGGAATGGCAGATTTCGTCAATGAAGCCTGTATAGCTTTTGATGCTTCCTTTATTTAACAATGGAGCTATCTCTAAATGGGAAAATGGTATGAAGATGACAGAACATAATTGATTCATCGGCTTAGTGATCTCTTTCTCTATGTTGTTATTTGTTAAATCTTTAATAGTGTTGAGGGTCTAAACGTGTTTTATGATTTTGTAGACAAATATATTTACATAGATATGAAGTCTTTGTTTTGCATTTGGTATATTTGTAATATAAAAATTATATTTCGCTTTGAAGAGATACCAATGGTTGATGCTAAGGTCTGATTGAATTTTGGATACTTGTGGTAGGTTTTGGATTCATTGTATTTCTTTTTAATATATAATTTATTATTCATTGGATTAATATAAATTATATGTTTGATATTTAGCATTTGGATAATAACATTTGAAATATTAAAATGCTGTTGGGTCATTTTCAAGTACAGTGTCTTGCATTTTTGGGGGTATAGTTTGAAACAAGATTGGAATAAGTAAGGTTTTGTAGCATTATATTGTGGTCTTTGTGGATGGTTTAAGTTATATATAGTTTAAGTATTTGCTGGCATAATTGTTACTGGGAGACTGAGAATGGAATCGGTGGTTTGATATACTTAATAGGATGTTGTGAGGATACTTTTTGGTGTTTTTTTTTTTTTTTTTTCGTTCTTTTTTTTTCTTTTTTTTCTCTCCAGTTCTTTCTTTCTAGTAATTTTACGTGTATCTCTTTTTCATTCCTCTCCGTTCTCTTAACGCTATTTTCGTTAAGTGTTTGCTTTTGTAATGATTTACACTCTCTCCTTTGAGTTAGGCTACTTATTTTTTTGTTATCTTTTTTGTTTTTTTCTTGTATATTGTCTTTTTTTTGTTTTTTTTTTTTTTTGGATTTTCATATTATATTTCTTTTTGCTTTTCTCTCTTTGTTTTGCTGTTGCAATATAATAATTGCCTTTCCTTTCATTGTTTCTCTTTTTTTTTTTTTTTGTTTCATTTTTATCTTGTCAAGTTCTGTTTGAAGCTTTTTTTTTCTTCTATTTGCTTTCTGTTATTTTTCTTTTTCTATACAACAGTCAATTTTTATTGTTACATCATTGTTTTATGTAGGAAATCTTATTTTCGTGAATTAAAGTAATTTATGAATTTTTAATTGTCAAGAGATTACATTTTTTGTTGAAAAGGATGAAAGATCTTTTCACGTTTTTTTACTCTTCTAATGAAACTTCTAATTAGAGTTTCATAGTATACTTTAAGAGGTATTTTACTTGATCATGAAATATTTGGTTTTTTATGTTTTATTTTCATTTTTATATCATTGCATTTATTTGATTACATAGAGGATTTTTAGCATTTCATTTAAGGTTACTTCTTTAGTTAAGTGGATCTTGTTTTTTGTTGGAAGTGATATTATTTATGTGGTGGGAAAAAATTTTTATTGATTGTATTTACAATATGATTTCTCTCTCTATATTCATATTCATTCTTAGTTGTTTTAATTGTCTTTGTTTTATTATTAGTTGATATTCAAGAATTAAGAAAATATGCATTCGTTTTTTTGCTTTGTTCGCGTGCATGTCTTGTAGAATATGTTTTGTTACTTTTTTTTTTTTCCTATTATTATTTTCTTATTTTTTTATTTTTTGTAGTAAGGTTTTTTTTTTTGTAATTATTTTAATTATTTTCTTTATTTTTTAAATTATATTGTATATTTTTGTTGAGGTTAAATAGTATTGAAATTTTTTTTGTTTTTTGAAAATTTTAGGATTATTTTAATATCTTGTATATTTTATTTTTATAATAAGTATTTTTTTATTTTTTAGTTTTTGTTTTTTGTATTTTTATTTTTTTATTGTTAATTGTAAGTATATTTTTACATTGTTTTATATTTCTTTTTTCTATCATTTAGTTTATTTTTTACACTAATTATATGTTAATCTATTTATTTGTCATAATATTTTATTGGTTTTGCAATAGTGTAATATCTTATTTCAATTACGTATATTTTAATATCTTTGTCGGTTAAGAAATTTATAGTTAGACATAATATAATATAAGTTGTATTAAATCTTTAAAATTAATTGATTTAAATATTAAAGATCAAAGTAAGTGTAATTATTTATTAAAAAATCTAAATTAGTTTATTCAATTTATATTAAATTTTTCGATTTTATATCTCTATTTTATTTTGTGAGTATATCAGTATTATTATGGTTTAACTCTATTCAAATAACTTTTTCCTCTTTTTTTGTAATTGTGCTCTATTTTTGAAATTATATTATAATGTTCCTTTTTTTTTTCCTGTTCCATATCTACTTGGATTTAGGATGTTGCTCTTTTCCTTTTTTTGATATTATTAATTCTGGTTATTATTTTTTTCCTCTTATTAATTTAATTAATGGGTTATAATTATTTAGATTGTTGTCATAATAGATATTTTTAATAATATTATATTGAAGTTTTTTATGTTTGTTAAAGAAATTTGATGTTAATGTTTATTCTAATTTATTATATTTAGGACTTAAGGATAATTCAGATAATATTTTTAATATTCTATTGAATTTGTGACATTTTTCATTTTTATGGATGAGATTATCAATTTATGATCAGTATTTATATTACATATTGATTTTTAATTTTTTGTTTTTTATTTTTAGATATTAGTGTATTTATTTTTATCATTTTTAATGTTTGTTTTAAGATAAAAATTGAAGTTTAGTTAGATATTGATTTTTTTCTTTCTGTTTTTTCTTTTATAAAATTAATAAAAATTTACTATTCTTGATTTTTTTTGTATTTTTTTTCCTTTGAGGGCAAAAGGTCTCACTTACTAAATTTTTTTTTTTTTCGATTTTTTTTAATTTTGGGTTTGTTTGCTTTAAATATGAGTACATTATGGATTTTGTGGGCTTTGCATTGTGCTAGTTTATGATCCTATTTGTTTTTTTTTTTCTTCAATTTTTCTCCCTAAATCCTTTCATAAAAAACTCGGATGTTTCGATTATCTTTTTTTTTCTGTTTTTTATTTTTTATTTTTTCTTTTTTGGGTGTTTTTCTTTTGTTACTTTTTTTTTTCTTTTGTCTTTTTACTGTTGCACTTTTTTGGTGCTTTGACTTATAATTTCGTTTTGCTGGTGCAAGTTGATGCTCAATGTTCTCGTTTTTTTTTAAAGAGACCCTTTTTTTTTTTTGCGCTTTTTTTTTGTGTGGTTGCATGTTAACTGTCTTTTTCGCTCTTATGGCTTGGCGGCTTTTTGCCTCTCATATTAGGTTTGATTGTGGGCTGTTCATGTTCTATAGTTTTTGTTTCCTATTCTTCGTTTAGTTACAGTGTACATTCTCTTGGATGTCTTGTCTTTCTTCTTTTTATTTTTTTATACTCTCATATTCTAAGTGATGTTTTATTATCTTTTGCATCTTTTTTTTTTCTTTATTTGATCTTTTTTTTTTATTGGTCTATATTTGGGTTTTCAGATTATAGCTTCTTTTTCTTCGGTATGAGAGGATAATATTGATGGTTTTGTATGGGATGTGCTCCTTAATACCTTCTTTTTTTTAGGTGAGTTTTATCTTTTGCTTACTTTTCAGACTACGCTTAATTTTGGTCAATTTAATTCAGTAATTCCGTATGAGAGGAATATTTTGATTTTGTTTGGTGGGTCTATGCGTAAATTCTTAATCTGAATAGTTTTTTTAAAGACTAGACAACTATTGTAGTTTGTTCTTTTTTTTTCTATCGATTGAACTATTTATTTGTTTACGTTGAATTCGATTATGATCGGTCTTATTTTATTGGATTTGAGTAGATTTTTCTTTGTTGGGGTGTTGTGGGGGGTATAATTAATTTATTGTATGTTTATATGTATTTGAATGGAATATTAATGAGGTAAATTTCGAATTACTATCATATATTGGTTTCTATTTTCTATACTTTGTAAGAATTTGGAAAATCTTTAGTTGTTGTATTGTAATTAAATTTGAATTTCGTTTGAAAATTTTTTCCTCTTTTTTCAAAATTTTAGTAAAAAAATACCTTTGTTTTTTTTGCTGGTTTTTTTTTTTATATTTAAAATACTTTCCGTTTTTTTGTATAT
>SNQN01010762.1:0-11274 GCA_008642245.1 Bassia scoparia | reverse complement strand
CAAAAAGCTAAAATTTTTATGATCCGCAAATTATACACAATAAGCGCATCAACCTTAAGGACTGTTAAAAATCATCTTCTAAATCTTATACTTCTTTGCAAATTTGCAAAATACTTCAAACCCAAACATATAGTCTTAAACAACGTTAGAAACACACACCGGTTAATTGGTTAGAATGATATGAAATTAATTTATAGGTTTAACAAACTTGAAAGGTTATTACATAAATTGAATACTTGAGTCGTTCATAATATTAATCTGTGTTCCAATACTTCTATTCAATATCGTCAGCTCAGAAAACTTACTTAAAATTTGATACATAACAGGAAACGGAAGATTAAAAACCCTTTTGTGCGCCGTTTTATAAGATATTATGTTTTAAGAGCTTAACATGTTACTATTTAAATATCATTAATTCATCTTTTGCAATAGTTGCAGATTATTCGACCAGTTCTCTGTACAATGACCATATAAAACCAAGATCCATCATATCGAAGATCCCATTTAACATTCTTTATACAAAATTGATATTTTTTAGAAATAACAGAACTTAATGGACCGAAAGGCAATCCCACGACCAAATAGGAACAACAAGCGACAGAATTCAAGATAATGACTAACAGGAATGATACTCGTCGTAGCCTTCGTTCCCACTTGTTCTCACTGACGAGCCGCTTTTTCTTCAACTTCCTCAGCCGTCAACAAGACTGCTCCATAACAAGCACTCAGTCACACAGCTGCTAAGCACTGTTATGCTAAAGCTATTTGGATATTTCCCATCAATCATAAGAATTGTGTCCTCTCTGAGATTAGGGATTAAAACTAATTCTAGACATCAACTATCTGTCAACTAAGAGTCGCGTGAAGAAGTCACACGAATCGTCAACGGAAAACGTGAAAGTCTTCCCAACTTTAACAAATTATTAGACATACCATATTTTTTACTATCCCTAAGACTTTTTATCTTATAACAGAACCCTATACAACAGTGGTCATTTGGAAATACCTGGAATCCCTTCGATTCGGTGCGTCTCACCACGAGGGACATGTCAATTGTACAGCATGAAAGGATAAATTTTTTGATTCAATTGAGATTAAGGCCACGAGAATTCCAAAAGTAGAGATTCATCGCACTATCCTGGCTGTTAATAAGAAACTGAGAAACAATTCTCCTTTCCCTTACTAGTGAAGATGCTCTGCGAGGGGGATTACTAGGTGCAGATCAGCTTAACCTTAATTAACTACTGTATTCAATCTGCATAACATCTCGCCCAACAAAAGTTCTATAAAAACCATAAGCAGTTGCTCTACTGCCTGGTTGTATATAAGTTAAAACTCGCCCTCGTGGATATCATATTTACGTTAGTTACTCCATATAAATCTCTTTTAGTAAAGACATGGTCTAAATAATCTCATTACACTAATCATTGCGCTAATAGTTAACATCGGAAGGCATGTGGTCTGAGGTGTTCATCCCACGTACGTTCAACTACATACGAACTTACCTTTGAAGTTAGTGACAATACATAGATTAAAACTATCCCTCGATGCCAACAACCGCCCATATCCTTCAACTTAAACCCTGCATATAAATGGTAGTACACATGTAAATTGAATTGGTTAAAGAGAAAGTTGATTAATATAAAATGATAAAATAAATCAATTCAAAAAATACAAGAGAAATCCATGTTTCAATGCAAGGTACTACACGACCGGCGAAATCTAATTAAATCATCACCCTTATGAAGGCCATATAAACTATCCCGCCAAAAAAGAGCTGTCATTCTGTAATAATAAACAAAAAAACTATTGCTCAGACAGATTAGTGTTAGATTGAATCTTATAAAAGTTCAATGCCCTACATACTGTTTAGGAGTCTTCACTACAAACGATAATGCGAAGTCTTCGGGCCTACCTCAAAATTCGTATAGCTTCCTCACGTTCCCAAATAACTTGTCTTTACAACACGCATGTCTGTTATCACACCCGACTTATGGCCTTGTAAAGAGGCAAATAAACATTCTTGCCACACGCAAAGATACACTACACAGCAAACGATAACATATGCAATGATATCATTTGTCTCAATAAAAATTCCGTATTACAATTATAATATAGTGAATAGAATTAATAATAATCGTTAAGGTGATCCTAGGTAAGAGTAATCTAGATAAAAGCTATCATGGCAGATAGAATGTATGATAAATCTGTGGAGAAAAAGATCACCCGTTTTTTTTTTTTAATTCCATAACATTTGGATACGATTTTAAGAGTTGATTAGGATGAATAATATGGTATTGGGTAAAAATGAATAGAGCTGTGTAAAAAAGTAGATGTGAATGGAATTTTATGGGAAAATAGTAATTTCAGGTGACGAATACAATGTATTGGAAAATAATGAAAGTTGACTTTTAGGAATGAGAATTCATTAATCTTAAAGGATAATAAAATTTAGGTAAAAGGATAAAAAGTTATTTTTAGATTGTTTGGAACATTATTTGAAAACGATAATCCTCACGAAAAGAACTGGAAACAACTAAAAGAACACGAAGCAGTACTAACTTGTAAAAGAGAAACTGATGATCCAACTTGTAACCCTAAAAACATTTGAACGCTGAAAGAAAAAAAGACTATCAAGAAAATTGTGGATACAAAAAACTCTCCCTAGTTAGTTAGGACTGTCCTCGAGCGTATCTACACGAGAAAGTTGGATGACATAATATAAATCACCTGGTCCCTCAGCCCTACCTACGCATGTAACAAATGTAAGATAAAAATGGACTATATCATCATCAAAAGACATCTTTCCCGTGAAACAACTTAAAGAAGAGAAGCGCCAGAAACTATATCAACTAAACAGGGAAAAAATGAAGAATCTGAGAACACGTATATCGCTGAAAACATCATGGCGGAGTCTATCGATGTATCCCAGTATGATACGGAAATTGATTTCACTAATGACAAGAAGAAGATCCGCCGCTAGATAGTCACTAAGTCACATCTGGACGAGGAAATGGAATAGTTTAGCGGCGGTATGAATCAACACACAGAAAATGAGCACCGATACCATACCACATTGACATAAAAGTGGCACAGTGCATTTATAATTAAGTTTGGCAGTTAATAATATAGGCTTTCATTAGATCCCACATGTTGGCTTTTGATCGGGCTTTCTCCCAACACCAAGGCAAAATGAATTCAGCCCTGCAGCTATTGTCAAAACAACTACTACCATGCATTATTGATTACCCACCTTAGAAGCATACCACAGAAAAAAGAAAACTACGCCCAAAAAAAATTCACTTCACCATACAACCTGTACCCAATGCCACAAACATAATTATGACAATGATTCCATTCACATTGTTTTACAAAATTAATCCATACACCATACAATTTGCTGATATCCAAGTGTGGAGCTGACTCCCGACGATATTATTCTAAAATTACACAACATAGCAAACTCCAGCACCTATCCCTGCATTAATAAAGTAAAGCTTAATAGATAAACCATTATCAAAAACATACTGACTTATCAACGGAAAACTATTATTATTCCGATCGCGCCCAAGGTCATAGTTTTTGATTCTTTCTTTTTAAATAAGATATTCAAATTATTGCCGTCTAGAGTATGTCATACCCTTTACATAAGCATGCGTGTGATTAGAATAATGGAAATCAAAATTATATCATCAAAATCTTTAGCAAGCTCTGCAAGACGCTTACTATACTATAAATTTAAGAATGTAAAGACATTTGGTATAGAGATCTTCATGTAATTAAAAATAAAACTATTCTTATTAAATAGAGAATAGAGATCACTTTATCTATACATATCTTTTGAAGTAAAATTATTTTTCAAGTTTTGTTTATCAATCCTAAAAAAAATCTATAGCAGAAGAATATTGTGGTCATAAGAATATAGAATCACTTTATTATTGCACTGCCTCAAAAATCAAAAGACATATAATCTTTGATATAATTCACTCCACATCTTGTTAACTATTCTTAGCAGATAAAAACACATCGAAAAATTCCAGTGGTGGATAAAATAAATAAGCAAAGACTTTCTAAACCAGACACTATTATCAAATACAAAAAAAGATAATTTAACACAGATAATGTAAGATGTTGGTAGAAGGTAGTATACCTTGATGCCGTAGTCAAGACTGATGGAGGCAAATGAGGGAAATCTCGGATCTAGAACTCGTTCCGTGTATATTTAAGCCTCTTATCGGAATCACTATCAATAGTAATTGTACTGAGTATATCGACTTACATACAGCTATTATACTGACACAAACCTCACTAATAATTGATGCTGTTGGTACGGATTCTATCAACATAACCGCAAATGTGCATGCCCAAGTTTACATACGCGCAACGACAAGCTTCTTCATAGAGTATAAGTACAAATAAACAGAAAATAGAAAAGACGAGGGTCGAATAAAGTTACATTCTAGTAAAAATACAAACATATAAGCATAAATTCGAGTAATAATCATAACAGTCATAAATTTATATAAAACAATACCTCAGGAATAGTATTACGAAAAGCTCTAGTTACTGGGAGTAGGAAGTCCCGCCGTTCTAGGAAAGGACAACATAAATACATACACAGTTCCAAATAATTTAAATTAACACAAACATTTACACAAGGTTCGACATTCCAAAAAATATTGCACGTTCATCTTCAAAATCCAAAGCATTCATGACCTATATAATAAGACACAAATCAAGAAAAAATTAATATGTAATATCATAGAAAAAAGATATCCAATGAGAGAACCGTACATTAAGAATTCCTATGGTAACACATAAGACGTAGCATTCATCGAAGCATTTACTCAAAGATACTCAATCGATAGCTTTAATACGAAGAGAAAACACTGTTAACAATTAGCATAACTAAAGATAAGACCTCAATTTCAACAACAGCAGTTGTCGCTAGACATTCTGAAAATTTTAGCTTCACAACAGATTATAGACCACCATGTTACACCATAAAGCATTACACCCTTACCAATTACATCCACACCCATAAATAAAACAGGGAGCTGACCAAATTCCTTTATATGACCACCATCCATATATCAACCTACGAATTAATCTTTGTGCACAACAACCACCATTTAATTTTCCCTTAAGATCAAAATTTAAGTCACAATGCTAAAAAAAATGGACCTATGTTACATCCAGAGCTATAATATGAGAAAAGAAAGAGAATGCCAGAAACCTAAAGTGTTTTATTTCTCCAGCCATCATTTACGCGGTCATATTCTACACATAGATACATGAGATTCCAATCAAGCAACCCAACCAACTTCCACTTACAGTAAAATACCCCAAAATTTCTTTAACATATAAAAAAATAGCATTCAGATGATAGAGACTCCTAAGTTTAAACTGATCAGGAATATAAACATCAAGGTTGTTTAGTTACTTCTTCGTCTCCTCTTTTACGAGTTACCGTAATCATAATAACTGCTCTATGTCTAGTTAAATGTACAGTACATTTGGATAGATTTTACACCCTTCAAGCTCACAGCCTTGTATATTGAGTCTCTGATCTCTATTCCTCTGTTGATTTATATCGTGCTGACCATTGAGATTCGCCATTTCACAATTAGAACATTAATCGTGCAACACCCAAATAGTTGAGAGAAAAGCTAATACACTTCTCCCTCGAATTGCTTTCCTCTATGGTAATAATGAACCTAGCTGAATAAGAATGTCATTATTAAGCAAAAATGCAAAAAAGTCTAAAAATGAAATTCACATAAAGTTACTCCATTACTACTAACATGAAATTGATTTAGAACAGTGGCAATGGTTAAATAGCCATATACAGTTAAGTCTCTTAACTATAACTTTGATCTTACACTCAACACCACACAAAAAACAACCATACTACTCTATTGAGCGAGCATAACACATAAAAAAATAGTTAGATTTTACGATAACCAAAACCTCCCCGTATTCCTTTCCAATTCACCAACTCGCAAAACTTTATACAAGTATAACGAACATTTTCCTTAATACAACGTGCCCTCGAGAACTTGTGAACTTAAGACCACTCCCCGAAATCTCTACTACTATAGTTTATAATCACAAATCTAATCTCCATCATAGGACATAAAGAGTTTTTGTTTGTGGAACGATAATACTATAAATATCTTAAATTAAGACATACTCTACTAGGTTGTTCTAACCTATAGTACTACCTATATATCATCTAAGTTACTCCTATATTAAGCTTATAAGAATATGATCTCTCTATAATGAGTTGTAACCGTTAATTCTTAGTGATTAGCTGTTAGAGCGAAACTCAATAAAATCTAGATATAAAATGGTAAACCTGTATGTGCATATAAATCAAATATTCATTCAAATAGAGACTGTTTCGTTCTGTATAAAATAGAATAAAATTACAAAACACAGATAGACCATTGTTCAACCGATCTGGAGAATAATTAGAGTAGCCTGATTTCAACATTGAGATTCATAATTAAATTGATTAATAAATTTTCAACGCTCACAACTAACTTTCCTAAATACATATCATAATAGTTCAACTATTTCTTTGTAATAACAATTTGTATTCTACAGATCTTACTCTCCGTATTGAAAATCTGTATGTGTCCCTTCCTATAAACTTCATCCCAAATGACCAATACTTACTATACTCCTCCCCTCTTTAGAGAATGAGAGCAGCGCTATGAATAGGCAGCCGACAAAGCTATAGTCAAAATGCATGTTCCAACTCTTTACCAATCAGTGATACCTGTACCCTTAGTGTATAGATTTTGATTTTTTGCAGTTACAATCTTTAGAATCCGCGATCCTACTCCGTCCATAAACAATGTATTCAAATTGCCCGCATGATTTCTCAAAGTAGAAAAAGGCTAAGTTCTAAAGAATTAGGCTCTAGTCCCATACAGTAACCTCTAACACTCTTTAATAGTAACCCACAATGATCATTAATCAAGTACCCTTATATAATTCCTCATAGGCTACCCTTATACTTTACATGTCTTAACCGCAAAATAGAAACTTATAAATAACATAAACTCAAATATTCTTGCTCCTATTCAAAAACACCCCTCCTTTAGTTATATTATCCTATTTCCCTTTGAATTTTAATAGTTTTCCAAATATCTACAAAAGAATTGATTTTTTACTATGTGTTTTACCAGTTTTAGTTTTTTACATTCTATTGACATTTAGAAGTCTCTACAAAGAACTTCATAATAGGCTGATACCCAACCTAATTATACCCTAAATCAACTTTCTTTCCCAAAATTTCACCACCACATACTCGATAAAAATAACTAGTGGTCGGTACCATTACTTCCCAAACTATATTATATTGTTATGAAAATTCAAATCTATGACCATTAAAAAACTGTAGAAAGAATTATATACAAATAGACAAAAAATAGTCAAAGATAAGGTTGCATTAGCCCACATTCAGATTAATACTACATAACTCTAGCTTAAAAAATCAATCCATGTGAAGAGTATGAGAACAACAAAAATTTTGATATATGATATCAAATATATACTACAACGTATGTACACTATCACATGATTACGTGTATGTGCTGAGTCTTAATAGTATAAATCAATTACTTACTTAATTATTATAAAATTTCTTACTAACACAGTAACCTTACTTCTATTTATCAACACTACAAACTTGACCACCTATTAAACTCTTAGTTCAATCAATTTTAGTCCAAATGAGAACATGAAATAACAAAGTATTAACTGAGGAATTAGACGACATTATAAGGAGACCTAATAAAAAATAGGTATCTCAGAATCCCACAATGACACTTCTGACCTCTGTGACTCCACTTGGACGTCACTTGTCCTCTCTTGTCTCTACCGTGCTACTTATTCGATAGCTTAAGCTTCCTGTCAATACCCATATGTAAACTGCCTCATTCCAAATTTGTGACTCACAATGAAACAAGTAGATGAGTATTTTGTGTATACTATTTTACAATTTTATAACCATGGAGTTTTAGTACAAGATGAGGACATCAAGCAAAGAAGATAGGGGTATTATACAATGTTTTGTGAAAGCCAAGGAGTTATCGTTAAGATGCTTTTGTTGATCAACAAGATTAGAAACAAAGAGATCAATATAGCGTGAAGAAAATGAGACCAAAGAAATCATTTGGACTTATTGGTGTGTATGGGTTACAAGGTGGAGATGTCTCAACAAAATACTTTCAAAGAGATTTSAAAATTAAGCCCATCATGATCTYCAAGATTAGAAAACKAGAACCTTGATTCCAATCTATAAGAACAAAGGAGAAGCTCAAGATTGTTCTAACTATTAAGGGTTCAAAAATCTGGGTCAGGTAAGGAAGGGTGATAGAGTATAGGTAGATGCATGAAGAAGCAATGAATAATTATGAAAACTAATATATTTTATAAGACAAATTAAATGACTGAGTTTTTAAAGGTGAGGAAGAATGACCTTGATATGATTTTTAAAGTTATAGAAAAGGCTAAGGTACCCATAGATGAACTTTGGTAGGAAATTAAAAGATATATCGAGATGTATCTACAAATGTAAGGACTTACAAAGACCCGATAAAAGATTCTCCAATAACAATACGATTACATCGATGATCAACATAAATAATTTTCATCTTTGCAACAATATTAAATGACATAACAAGGCTGATTCAAGATGATGAACTGAGAGGCATAGATTATATTTGGAATAAATGGTGGAAAAGACTAGTAATTAGAGGATTTAATTTGAGTTGGTGCAAAAATTAGTGCTTGAAAAGTTTTTTAAATAGCCACAGATAGAGGGATAAGTGCTAACAATAATGCAGTTAGTTTGGATGGTAACGAAATTCCAATCCCTTGATGACTGCTAAAAACCGTGATGAAWTATTTAATAAGTATCTTCAGTCTTTTATTCAGAAAAGCAGCTATAAATGTTGACCAAAATATGGTTCATAGGATCGAATATATGAGGATAAACGGATATTGTCAGTTAAAGACTTAAGTATTTAATTAAGTTCTCAAAAACTTTCTATTCAATAGCTTTAACTTCATATAATTTCATATCCATTGCTGATCTATTTCAACTAAGAGCATTTTAGTATTTCATAATATAATTTGAAGGTATGGTGTTATGTGTTAACTAGTTTATGTGGAGTAGCTAAAATATCCAAAGAAAGTAACTTTCTACATTATGAGTAACTTTAGTAGAACATTATACGTTGTTATGATGCCATATACTCTCTTCGTATCGATTTATATGCAATAACGAATATTTTACTTCTCATGCATATCCTTAATTGTTGTAGATAAATCGATGTTGATGGAGTATATTACAAAGTGAAGAATGGATTACACAAACATATGAATATTTTTAGTTTCTTGGTTAAATTAAGATGACGTTTAACATCAAAAGGACAAATTATGATCACAATAAATATTAAAGAGTTATGCAGTGAACTACTTACCATGTCAATATATCAATGCTAATCAACGTGTTACAAGTATTAATGCTATTTTTTAGTTGTCACAACAAATTAATGATGGATCTTTTTCCGTCTTTATATTCTATCGCTAGTATTCCTTAGGAACGGATTCTAAAATTTCTGCATCTGAATTTGAGACAAATTTTTTTACGTCTCTAAAATTTTACTGTTATATATAGGCGATTTTTTTATAGTGGAGAATTATTATTCAAATAAGCGTATTGTGTATTATTTTACAATCGATTTCATCTTTTAACTATTTGGTAAAAAATCTCATCGAAGTGCAACTAAATTGTAGACACACCTAAGTTTTATGAAAAAACGTGTCTTAGACATGTTTAGGCGCAAGGCACCAATGGGTAAGTTCCTTTTGTAGGTCAAGGAAAATTTTGTTCAATACTTAAATCGGCCAAAATTTGAACAAAAGGCTCACAATTTGTTTTCCAATTCTTTTAACTAATTCATAAGCACACCTCACTTTAGTGAGGCCCACTAAGGCTTAGGGAAATCCTATCTCCTTAGTGTGCTATGTGTATTATTAAATAGATTGAGAAACTAACAATACTTATGTGTTTTTTTTCATAGAGTTTGTATGTAGAAAGTTTATCCTCGAGGTAGATGGTAAAATGCTTTTCTAGTCTAGATGAGTTCATTCTAATCAAGCGCGCCAAATATGCAACAAAGCTGCATCTTTGGTTTCTTAAATTTTTGCCATTTTCAAACCTTTTTCATAAGTGTGCCTCACTTCATTACCTTGACTCATATATGTCCTAGGAAAACCCTATTACCTTGGTTTAACTTATGTCTTTTATACATTGGTAACAAGCTAATAGAATTAACACTGATTAGAGTTTGCAACTGGGGCTAATGTTACTCAATTCATGTGGGTGATCGAGACATTTGCCATAGAGACTAACAATGAGATATCACCAACTAATATCCAACCAAAGCGTAACAAGYGGGCTGCAAGACTTTTCAGTCAAGGTGTTTATGTTTTGGTAGGAAAGACTTCAATCATTCGATCTTCATGTTTAAAGAAGATGGATAACCATTATTTTTTCTTTTTCATGTCTTTCCTATATCCATTTTTCAACCCTTTCTTTTTCTCCAAAATATATCGCATATTGATTATATGTATTTGTTCCCTAGATAACATTACTACATCCCAATAGAACCAATGTCAATTATGCACTTTGATAATTTAATATAGGTGCCCAACACCGCTTCTATAATTAATTATATACATAAGGATCCTTTATGTAGTATACTTTAGTAGATTATTGGACTTGTCTCRATAATATATTGAGGCAAATTCAAGAATCTGTTGAGTTCAATGACATAAATATTTGTCCAACTCTTTAGTATGTTTGCATTTTGTCTCATTTTGGTAATACTCTTAGGCAAGTTTTATGTTGGATTTACACAAGTCTACGTTTAATGCTATTAATTTATTTTGAAATTTTGAGCTTCATGTGAGTTTTTGAGTCGACTTTGTAATTTCTTGGCTCAATTCGGCAACATCATGCGGTGAACCTATTTGAGCAATATTTAGCCAAGTATAGACTTAGTCTTTGTCTCGTCTCATAGTCACCTTTGATCTATTGATTATCAGTATTATCACATTTTTTTACCATTMACAATTGTGGAAAAAATGTTGGCTTGTTCGTTTGTAAGCATATTAAGCTTGTGGAATAAATTTTTAAATCTTAATCAACAGTGAATCATTTGCTTCTTCGTTTTCCACATTATAAAGTTACAA